>CAEFZY010048760.1:0-11306 GCA_903066815.1 Brachyrhaphis roseni
TCCTGAGCACTGAGACGTGTTACGTTACATTAAACTTGCGTCTTCCTCTACACATATATTCCACCTGTCTCACTCTTACCTTTTCTGCTCAAGCGCCCCTGGCGGCCGTTAGAAAAAATGCATAAATAAGCCGCATCGTTGTATAAAAGCCGCAGGGTTGAAAGCGTGAGACAAAAGCAGCGGCTTATAGTCCGGAAATTACGTAATTCATACATTTTTTTTAGATATTGCAGTCATACCATACCTTTTGCTATTCAGTTTTGTATTTGTAATGCAAGAACAGCATGAACATATTTTCCTGTTAATCAGTTTGGACTATCTGCACAAGTAAGAGACAGCTGATTAACAGACACTCTGGTTGTTCATTGTCAACTGTAATTTAAATCAGCGTTGCCCTAGCAACAGGAATGAGTAGCACTCCTTTAGTTTCTACAAATAGCCACGTTTTTCTTTCTTGTAAGTGAATAAAGAGTATAATAACCTTCTTTAGCTTGCTAATTAGCACTGTGCAGCAGCAGTAGTTGGGGGAGGTGCATTACCCTGTCAGTCTGTGCTTCTTAGGAAGTTTCTACATCTATTGTTCCTTTCAATTTCTGAATCAGTTGATGAGTTTAACTTTTTAGCTTCTTATGGCGGTTCGGTTTCTTTTCAACCAGAGAAAACCACGACCAAACACTACAAACCAGACAAGATCGTTCCGACTGCTAATTGGTCAGATAAGTCTTTTTCAGTATTTATGTTTGGAGGAAAAATCAAACATAAATACAGGAAGTGGAAATGAATGCCAATTGTGGAAACAAACCAGTTTGTTTCAAGCACATTTTGTGTCCAAACACTCCCACAGTGGAAATGAAAGGTCTGGACACCCAGCCAAGATGGTTAAACAATGCAGAGAGATAAACTGAGATAATATCCAACCATTTGAACAGCTTTAGATTATTGTCCACAGATTAAATGTTGTGAAACAAGATGAGGAAATAAAGTGGGATTCAAGCTTTCTTAATGAAAAGAAAAAATCCAGTACCAACATCTCTGTGCTGGAGCTTAACAAACTAATCAGAGCACGTAGCATGTAGCTAAAACCAACCAGTGGAGAAGGAGCATGGATGCTGCTGATGGATGGAGTCGGCCGTCACTTCGCTGCTTCACATGGGGAGTTCTTATCATGAGGATTATAAATAGCCGAAGCCGCCGCAGAGCCTCCTGAATGTCACCCACTTGGTAAATTGCTCTCTTTAATGCTAGAGCAACAGAGACATGCAAATAAGTAATTCAAGCACGTCTGCATCCATTATGGATAACTGTGTGGAAATGAGAAGTCCAACAACAACAAAGATTTATAAAACAGAACCATGTGCAGCTTCAGGAGGGCTGCCGTTTGCATACATTTTCTCTGTGTGCTAAAGGCATTCTCTGATGGGATGATTACTGCACTAGTTTGAGGTTAAAAATAAATCTGCCATGGAGAAAATGTACAAATCTCTTGGCCACAGTCCAATAAATACATTATTAAGAATGTCTTTAATTCATAAAAGTGTATATCTTGAATCTTGGGTCATTTTTTTTTTACCATTCCTACACTTTGTTTTTTTCCCCCAATAGAGGTCTCTGGTAGTTTTACCTTTTTCCTCCTTTCTAGAACCTCATGTCCAATTTGAAAATCCATCACAACAAAGTCTTATCATATTTCTCTGAGAATATATCTTTTTAAATGATGGACGAAGTAACACTCCCACTTTTCTATAAGATATGATCAAACTCACTTCAGATATAATTCAAGTTCAAACATTGTGCCACAATTACGTTTTTCTGTCTATTTATTAGTATTTGTCCTTTTTGGGCTCCTGTAAAAGTAATCATAAGGTTTTTTTGTATTTTGTCCTGCCACCATCACAAACTTCAGGGACATTTGTTGGGATTTTGTTTGTCAGACCAACAATAAAGTAGTGCATACTTCTAGACCAACTGGGTTAGTATCAGAAATGGCTTTTGCTGCAATTAAATTGGAAGTGGTTTGTGGACCATCTCTGCCACCACCAAGTTTTACCATTGGGATGGTTTGTTTTGAGTTAGAGGCAGGTTCTCTCTCAGCTGACCAGACATCTTCTTCCACATGTTTGCTGTCCTTTACCTTTTTTGTGGGACAATTTTTCCAACACTAATTTTCAACTTGCTACTCTTCAGTGAATGTCTGAATTGTCGAGTGCACAACAAATAAAAATAATTTCCACATGATGTCTACAGCTCCTTCAGAAGCTGTCTTGACTGCTTCTGTTACTGATGATTTCCTTGTCCAGCTTGTCAGCTGAGGTGAATTGAAAATTATTAGTTTTCATTTTGCAAAAATAAATTGAACTGGATCATTTGAAAGATGTTCTCCATCTGCCTTCACAGAACAGTTGCGGAAATGTGTAATTTCTTCAGAATGCCTGGTAGCCTGGTTAGCACAGCACTGCGCTAGGTCACATGGTTGATGAATGGCTGGCATAGTTAACAGAAAATACTGTGTAATCAGAAAAATGGTGAGTTACATGATGGTTTTCGTTTCTTTGGAGATTCGGATCTCAACTTGAATCTTCAGTGAAGTAATAATGAAGGATTGAAGAGTTTCTTTTTACCGGGGATTGTTTCACCTGCAGGACTGCATAGAGGGAAATCCTCTGTATGGTAGAAACCAAGGACAATGACATCATAGACTGAAGAAACGTTGCTAACAGGTGAGTTGGGTTACACTCAGTAATTCAATGGTCAGAGCACACCTTCCATCTTGGGGAAGATGGAGGCTTCTTTCTCACACTCCAATCCCTAAAGGTCAGGGAATCAGTCCAGATTGGCAACATGGCAGGCAGATCAGATCTGGAATCTGTGCTAGGCTAGAAAATGAGCCGTTTCAAAAACCTCCCGATTGTTAATTCACAAGATGGGCATTGCGCCTTTACCTGGCAATCCCAGCCTCGCTACCGAGCAACCTACAATGTTGGTTTTACTGCTTTATGCTGGAAATGACAAGTGCTAAGACAAGTGTTTAGTTGTTAACTTACCATTCAGAAGCCACTTGTTGGTTGTGCGGGAAGCTCCACTTCTATTTTTCAAAGATGTACAGTTGTATAATTGCGGGTCTGTTTTCAGCCATTTTCACATTGAGTTGGGAGGCTTGGACAGCAGCAACTTATTTGGATTTACAAGAGACCCTAAAACAGCTGATTCTGAACAGAGATCAACGGAGACCTGACTGGTTGTTACCATCTGATACCGTTGGACAAAACCCAGTGATGCAGGGATTAACAAACATGAGTGTTAGAGTATAACAGCTGGGACGGTCACCGGTGAAGTGGTGCAACGTGCTTGAACGATCTGCTGCTGTGTTACATCACACTGGCAGATAAATATTCAGCTCAAGGAAGGGCTAATAGAGGATTTCATGTACAAGCAGGAAAAATTCAGCAGCTGGGGACATGAAGAAGAAGAATTTCCTACTGTTTTCTGCAGCATTATTAGTTACTGAACTAGGCAGATTTTTACCAAAATAAAGGAAACGCGCAAACAGTGACTTACCTCTGTAAACATTTAGTCTGATTCTCTGATAAATAAAATCAGTGTCAGTTTGTTTCCAGCCTTCCTCAGTCTGTATTTGGGTTTATCCATGTGCTTAATTTGCTGATCACACATATTTTTGGCTTTCCAGCTTGTTTGCCTCTGTCCATCTGGACTCTACCAACAATAACACGAATGTGATTACAATTTAATTCCTCTTTGATTGAAATGGAAATTGCTGTTCTGCATAGAGAATGCTTCCATTTGTTAGGATCCAAATGCAGAACTACTCAGCACAGCCATTTTTGTTACAATATATTCTTGCATAAAAGTCTATAACGTTCATCTGAATTCTCCCCACCAGTGTGGGGAGAATTTTATTTTTAGCTTTCAGTGAGGTCAGTATTTCAGCTCCTATATGGCCTCAGTGCATTTGTTGTGCAGGTTGTGGGTCAGATGCATGGCTCCCCAGAGCTGCACAGACATTGTACAGCACATTCTGTGATGACTTCCCACCAGCTATTCACCTTGGAAAAAAGAACATATTATCATAACATATGTTTTGGAGCAGTAGATCTATAGCAATTCTGCAGTCTTGATAGGAATACCTTAGAGGTGAATATGTTAGATCCTCTTGGTTGAAGGTGTGTGTGTTGTGGCTCAGCATTCAGCTACAGTTGATGTTTGGTCATTAAATACAAAATTCACTGCTACTCACTTCCTGTTTATTCTTGCCTCGGCAGAAAAGTATGGACAGCAATGTTGTCTGTAACAGGTTAAAAACTGGAAACCCCAACCCTTATGCAGTGACCATCATTTATCATGTCCAAGGCAAGTTGTTTTAATCAAAATTATTTGTATAGCACATTTCAGCATCAAAGTGCTTTACACCATAAATGTATAATACAGTAACAATTACAAACATTGTATTTTGCCCAATGCATCATCAAGAAAATACGCATCAAAATATTGATAAATGTATTATGAATCAAAGGCAACTCTAGGATTTTGTCTTGATTTGATTGATTTGAATTGCTACTGCAATTGAATTTTGCAATTGGTTTTGATGGTACAGCTTAGTTTAGCATCTGTTTCATAACCCCATGTTCAGATACATTAATAATAATACATTTATTTATGACACACTTTACAGTTACAGTTATCTTAAAGTCCTGTAAGCAATAAAACACTTACCGGTAATTTAAAACAGCAACCATCAAAGACTGTGAATTACAGATTTAACATTAAAAGTTTAGAACAAAACAAGACAGTGCAGAGCTGCAGCGGACCTGTAGAGCGATTGGTGCTTCCACATGTTGTCTCCAATAACAGAAAAATGTTGCTAAATTTGTCACTAGTCGTCCTTTTTTACATAAAAAAAATTCATTAGATGGATCTGCAAAGGTGATAAATGTAGCAGCAAAGTTGCTATGTTGCTTTCCCTCGTCTTGAATGCAGATCCACTTCATCCCCTCTACTCAGGCCTGCATTAAGCCATGCCCCTCACTGGATTTTGGCTCCACACTTGGGAGTTTTTCTAAATTTGTCAGAGGGTTTTCCTTTCACCGCGGAGTTTAGTTACACTTTAAGCAAACAAAAATCTGAAACATGATGGGAATGAAATGATAAAGCAATATTTCTCCTTTATAAGTAATCTAGTTAGTAGGCCTGTCACAATAACAAATTTTGCTAGATTATAAATTGTCCCAGACGTTATTGCAATAAGGTGCAATATTGTTGCTTTGAAACCATTTTTGAGTATTATTATGGTAATTGTATAATAATGCAAGTACACCCTCTCAAACAATAAGTAACATTTAAAGTCCAATGGACAGTTAACACTGGAACTGGGAGACATTTTGAATATCCAAAATAAATATGGTAGGTTTACTAGTAAGCAGTAATGTTTTCAATCCTGATGTAAAGGAGCCAACAGTTTCCTCACATCTCAGGTTTTCAGTTGGTTGCTTCCCTATGAAATCGGTTTTATTTTCCAAATTCAATCATGTTTTAATCAAGTAAGGCATGTTTATGTATTACATGATCAGTTTTTTCAACAGCGCAACCAAAAACTGCCATAGATATGAGGAAATAAAACCAAACACTGAACAGAAACAGGTGGGCTTCAATGCTTTTAAGATGAGTAAATGAAACCTGGTGTAGCTTCGACAGAGTTAACATTGTTTTGAATCCCCACCCCACGTTTTGCCTTACTTAAAACTGACTGAGAACTTGTTTGTGAGAGACTTCACCTCTGGGAACCAGCGGATTATTCCATGAGACACCCAGAGGTCACCTCCAAGAATCTCTAATGACATTTCTCAATGTCATTAGAGATGCGACTTTAGTCGTATTTTTTGTCAGTTTTTTGTTTGTTAAACCTTAAATCTCTGAAGTCGAGGCTCCCTGAAGGGCATCACCCTCTGACTGTTTACAATATGGAGTTTATGCTCGACAGCTCAGACACAGCCTGAAACTAAAGGCTTTGGTCCAAACTAAGCCGCTGTTTATTCAGACTACTAATGTTTAGAGGAAATCCTTCAGGGCACGCAGTGAAACACAGGGTGCAGTTTGAGATACGCCGCTATCTCTATTTTAGATTCAGTGATTTATGAGCTCCATCCATCATTGCTGAAAAAACACAACCTGTCCATGGACTTTGATGATCCTCTTCGAAATTTTACTTTCTGTGGTTCTCACTTTTTGCCTGCGGTTTCTGTTAGTATTTGGCACATTGGGATTAGGTTAACTTGTCAAGGAAGAAACACTGCAGGTGTTCAGGGCGAATGTGATTTCAACGTCTGCAGTATAATATATTGTTAAAATATGAAACCCTCGCAGATAATAACCTTTCAGTGAGACTACAAACTAAATGAATTAAACAACAGTAGCAACACTACTTCTATTTGATAATGATGTTCTGTTTATTGCTTTAATATGAACATCTCTGTAGGTTTAAGAACTTAAAATCTTTGAGGGTCACCTAGCTAACAAAACAAATTTAGATTAGTCCACATGGTCCTGAGTACAGAGAATATGTATAGGAACTCAAAGCTATCACTACTTTTAGTTGTTAGTTGTGCATCTTGCTCAATCTGTCCTCCCTGCTTTCGACTCCTTCTCATTTTTTGCTCTGGTTTCACTGTCTTGCCTTTCTTTTTTCTTTGGTACACCAACCCAAGAGTTAGGTACATAAAAATGTTTGTATGTCGCAGTTTTATAGGATCACTGATTTTTTTTAAGTGAACCTGTAAAAGCAATTTGACTTGCAAATGATTTATTGACAATCTAGTAAGCATAAAGTTCTTTATTTGAACTTTATTTATTTATTTCTATATATATTTATTTATTTATTTATTTATTTGTACAAGATAGATAACTTTGTGAAAATTTTTTAAATTGATTTAATTAGCTGAAATTTAAACTTAAAAACATCTCAAGATAAATGAAGTAGTCTCAATTAGAAGTGCAAACATCTAAGCATCTTATGAACATCTCAAATTGAACATTTCATTGCATTTTAGCTATTTTGTTTTATGAAGACAGTTCAGACTTCTGTCCAAATATTGTAAGCAAACTTGATCATCATCTCAGTCTTGTCTGATGATCTGTTTGCACCTGGAGAGAAAACAAACATGCTATTACAGCAGCTGGTCGGTGCATATTGGAATGTATTTAATAGAAGCCCTGTTATTTTTTCAGTGTTTGTAATTTGAAATATTTTAGAGTGTTTTCACAAATGATAGTCCAGAAAACTCAGATCAATTGCAACATTTGTTCCATTTTCAGCTGGTGAAATTCACTTTTACACTGTATCGAACCAAACCATTTGAAAAACCTGTTCACCCATCTTGCCTGTGGTGGCGCTGCATTAAGAACTACTGAAGGAGACGACACAAAAACTCTAAAAAAGACCTGAGGGCAGCTTCCTTCTTCATAAAATATAAAGAAAATGCAGTGGTGTCAGATTTTAGTGGTTGTAGAATTTCTCTTCTGTCGTTGGTAAAAACCCACAAGTCGTCTCTCCAGATAGCTCTGTGATAGTGTGTTTCTTCTGGTTTTATTTACCCACAATGCCCTGCACTACAGCCCACTTTCTGCTTTTGGAGGGGTCTCCAGTCTGCTTGGTATTCACATTCGAACCACACCAGAGTTCACTTCAACTGAGCCTCTACCTAGGTTTGTAGGCAGACCAGAGTTTGCTTTTTTTGGCCTGCATAAGAGTTTGATTATGGATTCACACATCCACAAGCAAACCAGACTATGAAGGCAAACAAATTAGAGTTCAGTTAAAGAAACTAAAGCTGATGTGAATCCATGCTTAGAACCGTTAAAATAAGTAATTATTTGTTGGGAATCACTTGCCCAAAAAAGTGATTCCTATCTACTGTTAATATTGCTGTAAACATACTGCAACATCTACATAAAAAAAGATGTAAATAACTTGACCTTTCTAAGACTTAAGCCAAGCAGAGAACAGCCATTTTGTAAATGAAAATTTGTCAATGTCATATAAAAAATGTAAAGAAGTCTCACTTTGTCATATGACCTAAATTAGAAAATAATTTCACCAGAAACTCTTCTAAAAGTAATGGTGGAAGTTGAGGATTGTTATGATCAAGTAAAAGGGCAACAGAAAAATTGAGTTTGTTTAGAAAGTTGATGAGCAATACCCTTGCTATGCCCAGTAATAAGTGAGATAGAGGCATCTGGACTCTATCTCAGAGTGCTAGAGCTTGTGTAGATTTGTTATTGAATTAAAATCCTAATTTGACTGACCTATCTACTGTTAATGTTGCTGTAAACATACTGCAACACCTACATAAAAACAGACGTAAATAACTTGACCTTTCTAAATATCCCATCCATCTCCACAGACGACACAACACCAACAGCATTCAGATAAAGGTCACTCTGAATTCTTTAGTTTATGTTCCTCTGCAGTAATACTAAACATTAACTCCACAAACTTTTACAACCGCTTGAATTCTCACTGGATTCATTCCACTTCTGCAAACAGCGATCTTTTAAATATTTAAATATCAGCCCACCACTTTCCCATGTTGTTACGGAAATGACAGGAGTGGGCATTCATTAAACCTGCTAATAGCACGCATGTGTGCAGTTCACTTCAGCAAAATGGAATAAAATTCTGCCAAGAGAGACTGCCAGGAGAAAAAACAGCGACAATGCTCATCACTATTCATAGAAATAGGCTTTTTAATGGGGAAAAAGTGGTGCATGTCAGGCTTTGACTGCCTCAAAGCTGCAACAAGCTAATAAAGAAGTCTAGTCTTGGAGCTGAGAAAACATGCCAATTCTTTGGTGATGGATATTAGCTTCTATGTTCCTACTGCAGAGCAGCTATAACCTCTGACTTCACTTTGTCTGCCCGGGTGAAGGAGTTCAGTAAAGCATGAAGGGTAACAAACACACCTCCACCGTGATCTGTTAAAAATGCAGGTAAAATATCATTTTCTTTAAATTTCACATATCCCCGTCCACATTTACTATAATTTAATATTATGCTCTCTGGTTGTTTCAGGTAGGGATGTTCCGATATGAAGATTTGTGCCGATATTAATATTCAGTATTAATATTGCTGTCTTGCAATCCTTAACCTTTAGGCCAGAACAACAGTCAAACTGCTGACATTGCTTCTCTCCAGTTAAATGTCTCACAATCCTGAGCTAGATCACTATCACTGTCACATGACCAAACAAATACAACATGGACCAAGTAGCCACTTTTCATAGCAATTCAATTCAATTTACTTAAATAGTGTCATTACATAATGTTGTCTCAAAGCACTTTGCAAAAAAATCATTTTAATTAGTTTTCTGCCAATATTATCAGAGGTTACATTGAATCTGAATAAGCATACTCAATACTTTGAGTCATTGTTAGCCTGTTGCTGATTTGTTAATGTTGACTGTGGTTGCTAGCTTAAATAGCTTTTAGCTTATTTGGTTGTATGCTTGATTCTAATGACAATTATTTCAATTTTTTAACAAAGTGAAATCACTTTTATGTTTGTCTACTGCTTTAAGACACTAAAACTAATTCACGTACACTTAAAAAATGTACCCTTCCTCTTTTGTGTAATTGACTAAGTCAAATATTTGGTTCTCATATCAGAGATAAGTAAACAAGGGGAATTGCAATCTTAACTAAGATTTAAAATAATTATTTCTGCCTGTTTTTTAAAAGTTTAAGTTTAAGTTTGGAAAAGACAAAAAGTAAATTTTGTAGCTTCAGTTTAAGTTAAGGAACTCTGAGAGTTTAAGGCGGCACGATTTTGATAAGATGCACAATAAGAATTATTAAAAAGAGAAGAAGGAAACTGATGTCTTCTGCAACTTTGTGAAAGACACGTATTTCTATTGAAGCAGGGCCAGCATTTCTGGAATGTAAATTTGGATGTGTACAGAGTGTGAAAGCCCTGACAGAAAAGCCCCTGCCCTCCCAGCAGTCTTTCTCTCTCCAGGTTATTTCTGTTGCATCTTCTCACTGGCCCTTTGCTGTTTTCTCCAGCAGGAAACTCCACCTGAATGGTCAGAATGTGAAAAGGGTCTGCGTCGGTGGGCTCTGGGGAGTCTGCTGACAGAGAAGCCTTCTATTTCACATTTTGAAAAGTTACAAGCTCTTGGTTTTGTCTGGTCCTGAATAATTTAACAATCTCTCCACCCTGTTGTCGTGTGTGTTCACAGTATTAAAACCAGGAACAGTCTGGCTGACCTTGTGGCTCAGAAAACATTCAGACTCCCAGCATGCCTCAAGGCAACAGGAGCATGAATGCACATGATGAGTTTTCTGAAAATAGCTCTGTGACTTTTAAGTTCCTAAAACAGCCTGATCTTCTTCCTGTTGAACATTTAAAAATGTTCTCACTGATTTGGTTAATTATGACACATTTAGAATTCAAGTAATTCAAATCAAGTTTGTATTTGGCCCTGGCTCTTAAATAGTAGCTCAAAAAATATAGCAGCTTTGTTATTTATAATAACCTGTTGGCACATTAACCTCACAAAGAGGGAATCTGAACAGGAACCTGGTGGAGAACTTTGTAAAGTGGTGCAAACTCAACCTCCTGCGACTCAACACAACCAAGACCAAGGAGATGGTGGTGGACTTCAGGAGATCCAAGTCTGCCCTGCTGCCAGTCACCATCGAAGGAGTCAAGGTGGAGGTGGTGAACACATATAAGTACTTGGGAGTTCACCTGGACGATAAACTGGACTGGTCAGCCAACACCAATGCTATCTACAAGAAGGGACAGAGCAGGCTGTACTTCCTGAGGAGGCTGAGGTCCTTCAATGTCTGCAGCAAGCTCCTTTGGATGTTCTACCAGTCTGTCGTTGCCAGCGTCCTCTTCTATGCTGTGGCATGCTGGGGAGGAAGCATTAAGAAGAGGGACGCTGGACGACTAGATAGGCTAATAAGGAAAGTTGGCTCTGTTGTGGAGATGGAACTGGATTGCATCTCGTCAGTAGCAGACAAAATGACCCTGAACAGGCTACTCAATATCATGGACAATGACTGCCATCCACTCCACAGTCCCATCATGCAGCAGAAGAGCATGATTAGCCAGAGACTACGCTACCTGACATGCTCAACAGACAGACTGAGGAAGTCATTTGTACCGAAGGCATAGAACTATACAATGCTTCACTGAAGGGCAGGAGAGAGGAGGACTCCTCTGCATAGTCCATTAACCCTATGCACATATTTATTATTGTTCACATGCACACATCTACCTGCTCTAGTATTTT
>CAEFZY010048762.1:0-22902 GCA_903066815.1 Brachyrhaphis roseni
GGGGCCCCTCCCCCGCCGGGGCGGGGGGGGGCGGGGGGGGGGGGGGGGGGGGGCGCGCGGGGGGCCCCCTTCGTGGGGGGGGGGGGGGGGGGGGGGGGGGGGGGGGGGGGGGGGGGGGGGGGGGGGGGGGAGTGGGAGGCAGGTGTTACATGCAGGTTTAAGAAGGCATTATTTGCTTTTTTGTGTGTGTGTGCCCACTGCACATGCATATTGCATAATTCGTGCACCACGTTTCTGCAGCCGGTTTCTAAACTCTCTTCTCCTTAACGGAAGAGAACGTGTACAAGCACTCGCATCCAGGGACACATCAAAGCTTAGGAATGATTAACAAAAACAGCAGGGCGGAATATAACACTTTGGCTCGCCTCCAGTGCTAGAAGGTAGTTTGGGTTAAAAAGCAACAAAGGCGCACGGCCCCAGACAGACGAACACAGGCAATAAAATTTACGAGGGTCCTTAATTACCGACCCTGCTGCTCGATAGTCGTAAATTGCTGCTGTAAGGGCTGCTACTAGTGCTGCCTCAGTAGGCTCATGCTTGTGTTTCCAGTGGCTGGGAACTCACCGCTGCTAACGTGGACCTTTTTCATCCACGGGTAGACAACCGGCTCCTTGCCCTTCGCCACGCCGGGGTACACTTCACCGGCGAGGCTGCAGTCTTTGCTCCCGTTTGCCCCTGCGCCACCGTCTGGCGCCGCGGAGAGGCGAGCGCCGTGGCTCTGAGGGACCGGCTGCGGCTGTGCGTGGTGCCCGTCGCCGAAATCGTCGAGTCCTGCAGCGGCGGCAGCTGAGGGGACGGTTCCGTAGTCATAGCCCGTCTCCGCGTAGCCTGACCTCGGATAGGATTGCTCGTCGTGATGGGGGAAGCCCGTATCCTTTGGCCGCTCGTAGTAGTCGCTGTGGCTGGGGATATATCCGCTCTGCTGGTACTCGTCGCATGGTGGGAAGGAAGGCTCGATGTAGTTGGAGTTTATCAAGTAGGAACTCATGGTCATTAATTTGTGAAGTGCAACAATACTAATTTTTATCGCGCTGTCGTTTTTCTGATCTCCACAAAACCCTCCTACTCCCCCCTGTCAAATGTACAAAGTTGCCTGGTCACGTGCGAGGAGGCCACCAATCACCGCCTGTCCTGTGGGCATCATGTAAACAGGAACCAATGGAAAAGCATGGCACTGGTACCAGCAGCAGCGCTCGGACTGGCTTACGTTGGTGTTTTCCTTATTAAATCACAGCATATAAAGCAAAAGAAAGTAATCTGCCAAGTTGTTTACTGCATGAGTGCGAACTTTGGTGGGTGAGGTCCAGCGTCTCAGCTGAAGCTGAATAAATCTGGTCGTGCTCCCGGTGAACAGCGGTGCTTGCAACTGGAATCTGTTGCATCCCAAAGACGCAACACAGATTTGAATTGTGAGCACATCAAAATCATCATGGTTGGAAAAGAAAACAAAAGATGTCAAAAGCCTCAAAGGTCTTCACGGGTTTGCGAGTCCTTCAAAAACTGACACACGTCTTCTGATTCACGCACAACACGTGCAAACAAGCTGCAAAACTCTGCTTTAAAAGATCTTCAAATAAAATAAAAAATACATCCTCTAATCTACCGAGCCCAAACTTTTACCTCAGTAGTTTGCTTTAAAAAAAAAAACAAGAAAACGGCTTTTTTAAAATTTGTTTGACAACATGATGGAGAGTCTACACAGCCATATTTTGCAGGGTAAGCTTGGCTTGTGCTGAAAGCGTGCAATGCCGTGTGTCGAGTTCTATTAAAAGGCAAATAAATTTGTCTAACACTTAAAACATTTGATTTGCATGTGTAATACAGCCGGACGCCAAAGCAAATATCCTGTAGAAGCATTTATGGAGAGCTGCACGTCAGAACTGAAAGTGTCCGTGCATTGAGAACGACCACATATTTTACTTGCAATAATGCCCCTGAATAAACTTATACATCATGGAAAGTCATTTAAGAAGTACAACAACAGCCTTTAAAACTCTACTACAAAAACTCATATAGTTTTCTTTGTTCTTGGTTTCATCAAGTATTACAATATATATATATATATATATATATATTGTAATATATATTTTAGTTAGTTTAGTATTGTTGCGGTTGTTGCTGTTAACAACAACAACAATGGTGCTAATAATAATAATAATAATAATAATAATAATAATAATAATAATAATAATAATAATAATAATAATAATGAGAAGAAGAAGATATTGTTTGCATTTCTTAAATTTCAGCTTATTCAACAATGTTATACTGTAACTTGATTATGTACAACCTTATTGCAATAAGTAGAACATTTAAAAATACATAAAATAACACAATTAAATTAAAAGAAAATTCAATCATGATTTTTAAATAATCATAGTCATGTATTCCCCAAAAATCTGTTAATACTGTTTTGACACTGTACTTGAGAGGATGTTAACATGTTTTTATGCAAGAACTATTCATTCAACTGTACTTGAAAAGTGCTGTGAGAACATTAGCAGACAGACGCCGCATGGCCATTTCTCCAGACTTCATGACTGAGACATAACAGAAAATTGAGGTCGGGGAATGTAGCGTTGGTTTTGTTTGCTCTGGAAAGGAGATGAGCTTGACTGCTCATTATTGCTTGCTCATAACCAGGTGGGCAAAAAGGGACATAAAGAGGGAGGAAAGTAGTTTGACTATATTATTTGTCCAAATACAATGAAATTGATGCTATGATAACAGCAAAAGTGCTCCTGCTGAAAAAGCAAATGCTGTGCTGCATTGTTAGCTGGAAGCTAAGAATCAGCTAAAAAAGGGTAAGAGTTTCTTCAGTATGATAGGAGTTATACTATGCATTTGTTCTACAGTCACTGGACATTACAGAAATGAATATGAGATTCACATTAAATAATGCAAGTATATATAAAAAGGTTAAAGTTAAGTTAAAATTCAACTTTAATTTAAAAATGACTAAACATCAGTTGAGGGATATGTAAAATACAGCTTAAAAGTTTTGTTTTTCTTACAATTTATCTATTTATGCTTAATCCTTGTACAGTGTGAGTCCCTGTAAACCTTGGTTGTGGACACAATCTTGGCCAATAAAACTATTCTGATTCTAATGTGGTGGAACTGCATCATACTATGATGTCATTCTGGACCAATTTTTCAGAAGGAAATTTGCAACAACTTATTGAATCTATACCAGAAACATTTAAGGCAGTGGAAAAAGCAAAAGTGGGTCTGAACTGAAACATGCAAAATATACATAAAATGTGCTTTATTATTCATGGTTATATTGGTAACAAATAAAAAGCAAAATAATTTTTTTTAATCGAATGAATATAAATAATAACATGCCACTCCATGTGTTTGAAGTGAAAAGAGTCAGTCTTATTTAGAAAGACAGCAGTATTCATTCATGAAAAATGGATGAATTCCAAATTTATTTTACAACAGTCCATCAGAGATAACCAACAACACAGACCTGTGTAGTACAGGCAAAAGAAAAACTCATAAAAGATTGCTGAAATGCTTGTCAGGATCAAAGAAAAGGGTGTGCCATCAGACATCCAGACACTGGAACATGTCTAATCACAGAGTGACTTGTAATGGAGCCTTGAGATCTCCCCATGATTTCCTCTGCCTCCTCTGTCCTGCTGCTGCATCTTGTAAATCATTCTCAAGTCACTGAAAGAAGCCAGTTAGATTAGCTGGGTTTGGATCATAAACATTTGCAGCACAGACCACCCAGGATGAGTGCGGAGAAAAAGTGTGCATGAGTCAGCGTGCATGCGTGGGTGTGTATGTGTGTTTGAAGGCTTGCTCCAGCTTCCTGAGGTGGGCATTGCAACACCTAAACACTCAAATGTGTGTGTGCAGCCAGACAAACAAGCATACCAAGGATTGTATTTAGGCCTTGTTCCACGTCAGAGCTCTGTCAGACACTAACCTCTGCCATGGAAACCAAAATGTCCTGCTCTCTGAGTCAAAAAATGAGTACTTTGTTACGGTTTAGAGGTTAAAATCTTCATTACTCTACTTTAATAGTGCACATGTTTTACAGTGAAAACTTATTACATTAGAGACATGATTGACTTACTGCTTAGTTATTATTACAAATGAATGAGACTTCAAAGTTTTCTTGCCAACAATAAAACTGACATGTTTTGGCTAAATCACAGTTCTACAGTATCACAGATACAGTGTCCTTTAGTTTCACGTTTTATTATGCTACAAACACTAACTTCAATGTTTTAGGGGGATATGACAGATAAACACAGAGTATTCAACATTTGAAATGGGGGGAAAAAATTATACATGGTTTTCAGTTTTTTTTTGATAAGTAAAAGTCTGGAGATATGTATTTGTAATCAGCCCTTCCACTTTGTAGAAGCCAGCTGTGCTGCAATTAAAGTTGCAAGTCTTTTGGGGTATGTTTCTAATGGTTTACCTCACCTAAAACCCAAAATGTTGGCACATTTGTATTTGCGAAGTAGTTTAATCTCAGTTGGATTGGATGTAGAGCGTACATGTGAACAGCAATTTTCAAGACTTGCCACTCTAACACATGCTTTGACTTAAATCATTGTATACTAGTTAAAGGCTGTGTATTTTTGGGTTGTTCTGCTGGAAAGTGACTCTCCGCCCCAGTCTCAGGTCTTATGCGCCCTGTAATAGTTCTTTTTTTTAAATGTTTTTTTTATTTTGAACTAAAACAGAACTACCTTGTGTTTAACTTCATTCATGATCTTTGCTGCCCTGTCCTTGCTGGAGAAAATCTTCAGCAGGAAAAGATGCCACCATGTTCCACTGTGGGTATTCAGGGTCATGTTCAAGTTTGGTTTTCTGCCTCTTCAGTTGTTTTTGCATGTAGGTCAAAAAGTTCAAAATCGGTTTCATCTGATCAAAGCACCTTCTTCCACGTGTCTCAGATTAAATTCAAAAATACTTTATTAATCCCAAAGGGAAACCCAATGTTATTGCAACTCATGTTAATCAAGTTTTCATTACAAGAGTTGTCGACAGTGGTGATGAGTAATGATGATGGAGATGGTGTGCTGTGTCCCAAAGAGTGCTTGTAACACGTTATATTTCACTACTTATGGCTTTCTTTCAGAAATGTCCTTTTTTTTTTAAAAAAAAATGTTTCACAACTAATAATTGTCCAGTGAAGCAAGTCACCTGTCTGAGTTGTAGGTCTCTGCTGTTCTTCCAGAGATATCATGGTCATCTTTTCTGATGACCATGACTTGGTAGATTTTGGTAGATTTACAGTTCTGCCATGCTGCTTCCATTTTGGAGTCACAAATTAAATATTCATCTGTGGGATGTTCAAAGCTGGGGAAATTGTTTTATAGCCTAACCCATGCTCTTCCTTGTGTTGGTCTCTCATCAAAGGGAATAAATACTTGTGCAAGGAACATTATAAGGAGACTGCACTACAGAAAGATAATTATATGGTATTACTTTTTCCTTTAAGGACCATGCATGGAGAAATATAAAAAAGGGAAAAACTGAGGAACAGAGTTTGACCACATGTTTCACCCCCAGCAAGCTATCTGTGTGTCCTTCCTTGGCCAGATTGAGCTTGACAGACTGTCAGGGAGGTCCCTGCACCGCACAGCGCAAACATGCACAGACACTGTCTTGGTATTTAATAAACACACAAGACTAAACCATGGTGTAAGTATTTTTGCAACTTATGTGTTTGTGTCTTTAGTGTTTATTTCAAGTAAAATCATTGAAAAGGTGAGAACAGCATCAAACCAAAAGTTGATATTATCGCATAGTCGTTAAAACACATTTTGGACCTTAGTCTACAAAACAGAAAGGTTTTTAGGGTTTTTTTATGGTCTCTAAAGCTGAGAAACATTAGTGGGGGGGGGTTTCTGAAAAAGCTCTAAGACACAAATCTCAGATGGTTTGGTAAATTTCATTGACAAGCAATGACTTTGCTCCTTTTCCTACATAAACTTATCCGATTTTGTGCACAACAAGCTTAAATTATACCCCTGTTTGATCTCTATCTGGTGGCCCACATGTGTAGAAATACTTTCCTTCCCTTTTGAATAACACATTGTATATACAGATACACACATGCATGCCTGCACACACACACACAGACACAAAAATGTTCTTTTCAACCGAAATAAATGTTTACAGCATTCCAAACATTTTGTGTGCGAGACAGTATGTGTGGTCCTGTCTGCACCTAGCATGTGGTTTGAGGTTAAGGTGTTTTTCTGCTGGCGTGTGAGCATGTCAGTGTCCATGCTGTCTCTCCATGTGTGAGTGTGTGTGTGAATTTATCCATGTTTACTCCTGAAAGTTCTCTGAATAAAAAAGCGGAACAAAGAGATTAAAAGACGAGTCAGTATTTCAAGGGTAATTAACTTGATCCAGTAAATTACTAAATGAGCTGGATGCTGCAATTTAATGAGTTGCCATGAAACCAAAAGACCAAGAAACTGCTTTGAATTCGAAATGACTTCTGATCAGGAGTCTTGTCTGTATCAAAGGCCCCACATTAAAAATACTAATAAAATGTATAAGAATAACACTCTTCAAATCTTATTTCCCTCTTTTAGTAAGTGAAAGAGAAAATTCAGAAACTCTCCATGTCACACCTTGTCCTACCAAAGTGTATGCTTCACCCTGTCATGTTGCAGTCCTCATGGTTTTATCATTTTATCTATGTGCTTGTCTTTATTTTTTTTATTCATGCTTTATGGTGTATGATGTGGGAAAACACCTTAGCAGCAGGCCTGGGATTTGATAGGAGCACAGCTTTTTAAATTGTAATGGCTTCCTTTGTGAATTTGCTGGTTTCTGGGGCATGATGTGTTGCTTTTTTTAAAAAGATCTTTTAGCGTATTTCAAGTTGTCAAGCAGATTCTTTATAAGTGTTTTCTTGATTCTACGGGTCTGGTAGTAATCAGACCAGGCGATGGGTGGTGAAATTAAATAGTGATTTAGAAAAAGGACCTATTTACAGTTAACATGAGGGAAATGGCAAACAACAGAAAAAGACTACATTTTCAGGAAACTATAGTTGTCTTCAGTTGGATTTATGTGACATATTTCATTAATGTGAGCATCCACCATTTCAACACAAATGATATGTTTTGAAAATGTTTTACATGTCTAGGTGCAAGTTTCTGTCAGTGTAAGTAAGAAAAAGTGTACACCTTATGTTTAAACACTATTTCACAACAGTGTAACATTATGAGTAGTAACATCACATAGGTCTTAATTTGAACAAAAATAATCGCATAATATAAATAGAAATCATGCTGCTTAACATTTACCTAGAGTCTAATGTATATTGCTGTCAATAATTCAGCACAGAGAGCTATCTGGACTTAATAAAAAAAACTCACTTTTTCACTTTTGGTCATAAAACTGTCATTGTTCTGAAATGCCTGCAGGAATGTGTGATTCCAAGTGCAAAACTGATACCAAGAATTTTTTGAGAAAACTAAAAAGAACCGACTTAATGATAGCCTTCTCACATCCAAGATATCTTTTACTGCAGTCTGCTTACATTGTGGAGTTTTTTGAACTCTTCAGTGTTTCTTCGGGCTCGCTGCCAGGTTCCTCAAGTCAAACATAAGGTGAAAAGAGTTCAACATGAACTATATACGTCCATTTTTTGCACTCGAGTCAGTTTCTCTTGTTCAAGGTCAGGACAGGGGTTGTGGTATTCCAGCAATCACTGGTTGAGAGGCAGGTTACACCCTCGACAGGTCTCCGGTCCATCACATATATCACCATGAATTAAGTGCAAATTTTCTCTCAGTTATTTTTACTTTCTTTCTTATTGGATGCTTTATCCTTTAACGGATTAACAATAAGTCCAGAGTGAACCATATTATGACACACCTGGGTGATGGCATTAAACTTTTGCCAACCAAGAACCTGAAGCAAGAATGTAATTTATAAACTACATATCTCAGACCACTGTTAGTATTATAAAACAATTATAACTCGAAGTAACCGTAAAAGTAGTAACGCAACCTCATAAACTGTAAACCTCTTCTATATAAAAAAATAGCAATCGCGCTTCTGCTGACATTTCTGTTCTGCCAAGCTCTATAAAATAACAGTTGTTTGCATTTAGGCACAATTATACAACTCAACTGAGCAAGAAAGGCACCTAAATGTGGACATATCCAGGAGCACAAAGGACCACACACATACATATTGAGTCAATGTACTTTAGTGCTGAACCTATGGTTACCCGTTTTAAAAAAATATTTTGTGTTATTTGTTTTGGTAACCAGGTAAAATGAGAAGTATCTTAACCACATAAATCAGTTTGAACAATCAGGTAGGCTTTAAGTGTTCTGTTGGTCCTTCTAAGGTGGATTGATGAGACTATTGTGATCAAAGGAGGCTGCAGCGAAACGCCCCACATGGGAATCAGAAACAAAGAGGAGGAGGGAATGTCGGTCATACATCATTTGGTTTGTACATGCATAGGCTTACATATTATATTTATCAGTCTCTCTGAGGTTGAAAAATCCAGACAAAATTATTATTTTTATGAAAAGCTGTCCCTACAAAGCTCTTGATGTTATAATAAATTGCAAAAAAAGACAAAAACTGATTTTGTTAAAAAGAAATTTCATAAGCAACATATTTTTTACAATTTGAAAGATAATTGACTTTTGCATGCTACTCAGACTCAATGGGTACCTTTTAGTTAAATTAAAAATGATACAAAATTAAGTTTTTTTTGTATAGGTTCCCCTTTTGCCTTCAGAACTGCCTTAATTATTCATTGTATAGAATTATCAGCATGTAGGATGGATCCTTACTTTCATATTGTTTATGCCAAATTCTGATCCTGCCACCTCAGTGCTGAAATCTAGACAAAACATTTCGGTCTACAGTGAATGTTACTGTACATTTCTTGATTATAATAATCCCTTAATTGTCAGCCTCAAAACAATTATATGTAAATCAATTATTCAATGAGGACGCAGGTGTCCTCATGACGGTAAGGAACATTTTCTGTAAACTCGGGAGATGGTAATAGATAGAAACTCCAGTAGTTCAGCGTTGTTGTTTTTTTCAATATTCAAACCAAGTAGCAACAACAGTTCCATGTTAAAAGTCACATTAAGTCCCCTTCCTTCCCCTGTTCTAACCCTTAGTTTGAACTTCAGGAATCATCTTCACCACATCTATATGTCTAAATTCAGTGAGTTGCTGCTATGTAATTGACTGATTCATTATTTTTGTGTTACCAGGCTATTAAAAAGATGGTAACTTATCTAGTGGCTGGTGAGCATAATGTATCTTCAGATCTTTTACCATATTGCACAGTAGGTTGGTTGTTTAGTGCTTCTTTCTTTGCCTCCTCCATCGTTTGGTGAGCATATATTTTTCTTATACTTACTTTTAAAGCTCAAGGAAATTAGTTGTTCAAAACCCTGAGCCAGAACTACGGAAAATGTGCCAGAAAAGCTTCTATAATCTAGAACCAGTGAATCATCACCATCTGCTGGTGAGAAACATGTATTACTCTTGGCTTATTACATGTGTGCCAATCTCTATATTTATGTTCGACTTCATTTTTGACACAGATAACAATTTGATTCACGATTAAGTGGTTGCTTAACCATTGTAAAACGTTTATCAAATCAAATCAAATCAAATTTTATTTGTATAGCACATTTCAGCAGCAGGGCATTTCAAAGTGCTTTACATCATATCAGAAACAGAAACAGCAATAAAACAACAATAAAAACATGGCATTTAGTCAAGTTTCATCAATGAAATTATGATTAAAAATGTATTGTGATATATGGAGCAAAATACCTATTGCTATTCTTAATAGCACATCAATGTTTGTGCTGAAATACACATAATTTATTCACGCTTTGTCTTGAGTTTTAAAGCAGACCAATGCTCAGGTCAGCAAGAATTTGGTTTCATACACTTACTGCAGCCAATTACACCCTTAACTAATATGTTGTTTAGCTGGACATCATTTAACATTCTACTTGTTTTGAAAGTTTCCAGTTGATGAATAAAAATGTTTATCTGTTGCTCAGAGGGTGGATGCTGCAGCATCAGACATGATTTAATTGGCATAGCTGCTTTCAAGCGTGTCACAGTAAAACGTTGCCTGGTGGATGTTACAGTGTCACCCACAATAAAGAAGGAAACTATAGGCACATACACATTCATCTGCAGATATGCACATACCATGTCCACCACCACATCCACAGATAGAGGTTTGGCAAGGCCAAGGCGTTGCAACTGCTTACTGAATTCTGTATCCCCCGCAACCTCCCTCCCTTTTCCACTCTTTTTCCTCTCCCCACCACAGTCACTGCCCGGATCCCGGCTAACCAGGCCCCCGTTCCTTTCTCTTGGTTGCCATGGAGGTGGCTAACAAAGCCATCACTTTTACCAATTTCCTCAGAGACAGGTGCTGGCACAATGACTGCTTCCTCGGCGGCTGAAAGGGGAAGGGGCAAGAGGGGTCCATGGGAACTCCAGGCGGACACTCTGAGGCCCGTCCAAGTGTCCTCCTCCCCGGGCCTGGCCGAGAAAAGAAGGCTAATTTGTTGTCCCTGTTTTCCCAGGGAGGGGAGAGGCAGGAGGGGAAGGGGGTAACGCAGCTGGGGGTGGAGGGAGGGCAAATGGGCAGGAGGAAAATGAGACTGAGGGAGAGACAGAGCAAATGCAAAGACTTGTCCACCAGTTTTCAAAACAGACCGCCTAATATTAGCATCCTTACACTTCTCGCTGCCAGTGGGTGGAAAGGTCATTCTTTTTTCCCCTTGTTCTTTTCTTCTCTCACTTCTCTCATTCTGCTGCCTGAACTCTTTGGAGCTGAAAACAATTACAAGTCATTGCATTCTGACAGAGAGATGTTTCAATTTAACTTTCAGCATGCATACACTTCCTGCTTTTTGTGATTCTTTGTGCGTGCTGGTTACAGAATTAAAATGTGATTGACAAGCTAGGGAGTGAAATGTTTTGTTTGTTGTTTTTGCATCGCGCCAATATAATAATATAGTCCTGCTCTCTTGCTCGTAAAATAGTCTATCTGGGAAAGCTACTGCATCAAAGGAATCAGTCCTTCCTCAACATGCAGTGACAGTTTAGTAACTTCTCTCTTGTAAAATTAAAAAATCTTCAGCAGAACCCTAGTCAATTTGAGTGGACATTTTGCATTTTTTAAGATAGAAAAACCGAGAAAGCATTCAGAGTGTACAGCAGCAGCCGATCTGTTTGTAACTTTCTCTAGGAGAGAAACCGACCTGAACATGGGATTACTGATTTCATAAATATACAAGAAACAAGAAAACAAGAAAACCCATTGAGTCAGTTACATCAGTGTTTCATTGGTTTGATTAGGAAAAATACATTTTAAAACACAAGATCTCCAGGTCAGACATCTTGTCTAAGGAAAAGAAATGCAGAGGCAATAAAGTTCATATTAAAAGTCACTGAGGTGAATGCTGTAGTCTAACAGGAGACTGTAGCAGAGTCAGGAAAGTGGTGAGTTTGTTCTTCAGTAACCTAAATCTATAGCATGATACGTTGATAACCTAGTAACCTAAACCAGTGTAACTATCAAAGAGGGAAGTTTAAAGCCTAGTCTTAACAGTTGACAGGGTGTCTAACTGACAGACAAAGTTTGTCAGTCAGCATTGAGGAGCCAGTTTGAGGTGGAACCCTGTCCAGGGCTTGTCTGACAAACCTTGGAAGCTGATTGCAAAGGAGCTTAAATACTAAAAGAACTCTCTTCCATTCTGCATAGAAACTCTAGGATCGGTAAACTTACAGTCTGAGATCAAATTAATCTGTTGGAAAGATATGGAATAATAAATTTCTAATATATGAAGTGTAAGAACAATACATTTATATTCTCCTTTGGATTTAACTGGACTTCAAACTTGGCACTTTTGCAAGTCACACAATGCTCTTATTCTTGTTGTCTCTTTTGTTAATCTCTACCATCCCTCTGCTGCATTGGAAGATGTTGCACATGTCTGGGCAATGATTAAAATATGTGTGTCGTTAAAAAGAAGCTACAGAAATGCAGATATAAAATGCTGGTGAAAGTATTAAGCTTCTGTTTTGTTATAAAGTTGTTGTGCTGCTGGAGTCCTCACCTGATCGACAGAAATGACTGGTGCATTTCTCCTCCTAAACTCAGAACCATGTCTGCAGATACAGGAAGCAAGTCTCAGGAGTGTGGCTACAAACTGCCATATAGGGAATAAAAAAAATGTTGGTTTTGCCCTCCTGGAGCTGCTAACAACCCCAAAAGAGGGATGGCTCAATAATAAAACAGTAGCTGCTGTGTCCTGAAAGTGTGTACCGTAATAAAAGGCAAACCCAGCATGTTTGGACTCAAGCTAAGTCCAGGTTCGACCAACAGCAGTGTGCTCCTTTCCCCACTGGGGGTCACTAAAGTATTCTCATTTTATTGCTTCCTAAAACATATTTCAAATATTAGCTTTCATAAAGTTTCGTAAACTGTTCTTTTAAAAAATAATTTTTGAGACAGTGTTCAGAGTTTTAACATAAATAATATAATTTAGATTTTTCAAAGCAAAAAAGTCATAATTTTATGCTGCTTGGTAAGCAAGAAACTTCAACATTAAATGATGTCCAGCACACTGAAACCTATTGGCACAGTTTGGACAAAAACGTGTCCACCATCTTTATACCTACAGCAGTCTGCTCTCTTAAATATTTGCAAAATTATTCTGGCATCAGTGTACATTCTTGATTTGATTGTGTGTGTACATTTCATATTAGTATTTTGTGATAAGTCTGATTGTCTCTCTGCAGAATATGGCCTATCAATGCTCAAAGAAAATCTTAGGTTTGACTAACACAGAGAGATTACACATTTGTTCATTTATTTGTCTATAACACATAAAGCCTGTAGATCGGAATAACTAACAACTGAAATCAATGACGGGGTGGTGTGGAAGAAGGGTTAATTATTACAGGGAGGCATGTTTTGTCACTTGACAACATGTTACTTAATAGTATATTGACCAATATTATACATAGTCTATCTGGTTGAGTTTATCTCAGTCCCACCACATTTTAAAATGCATATTTTCTATTACTTATTATATAATTATTTACATATATGTTTTACCTTCCTTCTCTGTATATGCTCTGTAGACTCTAGACAGTAGGGGGGAAATGTTTTGGTATGATATAATAGTATCAGTTTCAACTCAGATGAACCCTGTGCAGGAAGTGATACTTCCACATGACTTTTTGCATGTCGTAAAATGAACCCTAACCTTAGCAACAAGCCGGACTTGTAAACATAGTGTCAGGAAGGATGAAAATAGATGAGTCACAGAAAACATGTGATTTTTCTCCTAAAGGGAACAAAGTTTTCAACTTCTGTCTGCTTGATAATCTAAGGGTCACCTGAAAACCTTTTAACATTATTATTACAACACTTTTCCTGTCTTAATTTGGGTTTTAAATTACTAATTTAAATGTCTTTTTGCTTGTCTTTTTGTTTGAGACTCCTATTTACTTGTACAATGTTTTGTCGTTTTAATTTTTTTTCCTTCAAATGTATTCTACAGGTTATAATACAAATCCCAACCTTTGTGATTATATTGAAGATTTGTGTTAAATATTGCATAAGGTTTATGCAGATAAATCTTGCAAGGTCAGTATGTTTTCTTCTTGTTTCTAGTTCTGATATTAAAAATACATGAATTGTTTCAAGAAAAATAAGCCATTTTAAACTCAAGCTACATCTGTGTCTTAAGTTAATCTCACTAATCCCACAATCATCCACCCATCCATCCATTTTGTACCTGTGGCACATCTAAAAACCGCAGGACACTGGCCCTTGAGGACTGGAGTTTGACAAAAAAAAAAGGTAAAAAAAAAAAGAAAGGAAGTTCAAATCCTGTCCACCAGGTGTCAGTGTAAGACTGAATCTTTTCAAGCGCAAGTAGTGAGATATAATGCACTACCTGGATCACATTTTTCTGTTATGGATTGAAGCAGAACTGCTTCTATCATTTAACAGTTCATTTATTTCTCATTAAGGCTATGATGAAAAGATTAGCTGTGAGCCACATAAAGACACTCTAACCGTGTCTTTTTGTTAGTGATATTCTCTGCTGATAGAGAGACTATCACAAGAGAAACCTATAATTCAGATTTTTGCTAGTCATTATGCTCGCCCTGGATAGTGCTTGTCCCTTTAATTTTTATACATTTGTATGATGACACAATTTTCCTGCTTGACCCCTGACATTTCATATTTGTTTCATTCATCTCTGTTTAAATGTCAAATGATCAAATGGCTTTTAGAACAGGGCTGGATGGGAGGAAACAAATTATGTTTTGAGGACAGTAGTATTTTTAGGTTTGGAAAACACAAAAACCTATTCAGCTGATTTATATCATCCAAACATGCTATTCTCTCTGTGCTTGACATTAATGAAGGACCAAACAACAACAGATGAGATCATCCAATAAAAAAAAAAAACAATATTGGTAAGCTGGATTCTGCTGGGAATAAGCGGTGATGAAAATTTATTCAAAACACCTTGGACTCCCCTGGTGTCACAAATGACTTTTCTCTTCATCCGTTTTAATGAATATGACCATCCAACTTCCCTGCATGTTTGCATGCTTTACCACAGGCATTACTATTCAACAGTTTCCAGTGAAACTTGACAAACAGATTCACATGCAGATAAAGCTTCCCCACTAGAGAAGATCTAATTTTGTGATAATCTAAAACAAATTACATTTTAAAATAATTTTAGATCTTTTAAATGTTAGTGGCTATGAGATAGGATCATTTCAGCGGTTTGGCTCTTTATCTCTTCTCATGCTGTTGCCCTTTGTCATTGTGTCACTTCTGTAAAAACCTCTCTTTCCTCTTTTAGATTACTCCGTAGAGCACTTAGGCGATGCAAACAGTGCAAAGTGCTAAAATAGCACATTCACTCAGCCATTTGCTCTGAAGGTAGTCTGGTTGTTGCTTTTAGGCATGAACATGTCAGCTACTGTTAGTCTCCTGAAATGTGTGGCAAACCTGTGTCCCAAAAATGTGCAAATCATGAAGTATTACAAATATCAATAAAAGCACTGTTTTGAAATTGCTCTGAGTATACATTGGAAGTATCCAGAGGCATTAAAGCCTGCAGATTAATCTGGAGACTCATTGCACTGAGATGCAGTGATGCATCTAAGCTCAATTACTGTTGCCTTTTGTGTGTCAGGCTCAATGTTTCCCTTCTACTTTTAATCTATTCATGTCCTACGTCAATGTCCCACTTTTACTTATGCATTATTCTGGCATTTTATGCTAGAGCATCCAAGCAGACTAGCTACGGGTTAACACAGATTCAAAGAGACAAAAGCTAGTGCAAAGGAGGTATACAGTATATATATGTCTATATATATATATGTACTCGATAGGTTTCATTATTTACTTAGTTTATCTCTGTTCTGGAGTCACATAACGGTTAATTATGATGCACATGACGATGGACAAAACAGCTGTGGTTTCTGTCTATAAATAATAAAAATAGTAGAGTTGTTTTGCTCAGTATGAGACAGTTCACACACAGATACATTGCTTTCTACACTTGTTGACCTTTGAATTTAGATTTGTGCGTGAATTGGGAAAACATAATCAATAAAAATCTTGTGTAATCTCTGTTGAGAAGTTGCTTCTGTAGTGACATCTTCAGCAGGAAACAGGAAGTGACTAGTGTGTACACTGGAAATTTCTGAGAATTTTACTACTCTATGGTTCACACTCTGTTGTGTTCCGCTGAAGTCTGGCAACTGTCTGTCAAAAAGAGTCCTCACTGAGATCCATATGTACTATGTTTCACCTTCCGTTGAGAAATAAACCTCACAAATTTGTCATATTGTCTGCTTATTGTTTTTTTGAATTGGGACATGTGTTTTGTATACATCATACCAAGCATTACAACATTTGTAGCCTAAGCTAATTTGCAATAACATCCTCAGTCTGACTTTTTACCACATAGACATATGACAATCAACATAGTGGAATCAGAAATCGTACATTATATCATCCTAAAATTACAGATTGAAACAAGAACAATGAAGCAATAGAATATTGCATTAGTGTACCGTATGTATGACATAGGTTGTCCCAGCAACCTTAAAGTGTTTGCATGCATACATATTCAATAAACTACAAAATGCATTCAAATGAGTCAGATTTGAATGCGTTTTACACAATTGTTTTAAAGACCTTTTTGAAACAATCTGGAGAAACAACTTACCATTACAGGAGATCATCTGGACCATGCTAAGGAAGGACTGAGCATTCACGACAGGTTCCGGTGTGAGGAACTGGAACCTATAGAGCGGTGTGAGCATCACATAGAAGTGGATGATTGACAACACTAAGACCCACATCCCAGCTGTGATTGGTTGTTTCTGACTGAGCAGTGTATTTTTGCACATGACCACTGGCTTTATTTGACAAAGTAATTTCTCTGTTAAACTAATATCTGCTTGTGCCATACATGGAAACTTGCAAGCCGTTAAGTGGTGAACTTGCTGATGTGCTTTCTTTTATAAATTTTCTTTGTTTAGGTGAATTTACAGGTCTTATCAATTACATATGACCTGTCTGGTTTGGAACTTGTCCTCTTTAATAAATTACATAGTCATTTAAAAGGTTTTTAGAATGGAATCTGGTTATATATAACTTTTGATATCATTGTCTTACATGAAATGTTGCTTGTATCTAAAATATTTTGTTGTATCAGCAAAGATAGAAGACATTTGCAAGAGAGAAAATACTTTTTCATAGAGCTGAATGTGTCAAAATCTCTACATCTAAAACATTTAGCACACTAATGTATTATTGAATCCTCCAAAAAATCTATTTGCATACCTTTTTATGACTAAATGTTTGATTCCATAAATGTTTTCACTTGATATTTACCAAGTACATATTCTCAGAGCAAAAATCAAAAAGATAATGCCAAAGCATTTTTATAAACAAACTGTGATAAAAGAGATTTCAGTAGAAGAAATAAAAAGAGCATTCTTATATGCTACATGCCCTTTATCCACCTCATGAGTCACTTTCCTCTACAGAATGATTATATAATGCAACATGCAGCAGTTTTGTCTGATGCTTTTAGACAATTGTTTTAGAGACCTTTTCAAAATAATCTGGGCTGAATTTGGTCTAGGAACTGACTATTTGTCAGAAATTATTACCCTTGTAATAAACCTGATGTTGTCATTGTTTCCTCTTGTTTACTTGCAATGAATGTCCATTCCAGGAGAATGCCAATGCTCCCAAAAAAATGTTTAATGAGTACAAAGAATATCAATAATTATTGCTGAGATCCGTTTTCTCTCATATCGTCAAAGAAAAGTAAATTGAACTGTAGACAACCTGTGTTTGCTGAGTGTGACTAATCACTGGTTTAGCTTACCCCAGAATGGCTGAGGTCATTGATCTGCAAATAAAAGGGCAATGTTACAGTTTATTTTCATATTGGAAAATCCATTCTTGGTGTACTAGACAACAGGATGTCTAGTCATAAAGCAAGAAAGACATTTTCTATTTGGGCTGATGGTATGAATAATGTATGAAACAGTGAAGGAAAATGTGTGATCACTCCCATTCTGATTTCATGTAAAAGCATCAAGATAACACCTATTAATATAATAATACTGAAAATAGTCTGCTAAGCAGAGAACACACTATTTCCTGCAAATATACAGTAAATGGCTTTGTTGCGCTTTGAATGCTATCACTTCTGATAAGGCTATTCAAAATAAAATAGAAGCCTTATTTCATTTTGAATAAATGAATGAACTGTAGAAGCAGTTGTGTAATGAAAGAAAAACACCATTGAACATATTTTGTCTCTAAAAGACAGACAGAACATGCATCAGTAACTATTAGATAAATATGCAACAAATTTGGCCTTGATAAAAAAGGATAAACATACGGTACATTAGAAACCATTAAAAGTCTAATTTGAAGCTTCACAAGCCATGTAGATGCACATGTTTGCATTTTACCACATGCAAACATGTGGTTGAAAGTGATTTTCTCATATTGAGCTAACATTTAGCTTTAGTTGCTAATGCACAAAACGTTATGTTTTGGTTAAGCTAACTGCACGTTTCCATAATAAAACATGGTGGTGGCATCATGCCACGGAAATATTTTTCTTCTACAGGGACAGGGCAGTTGATCAGAGTTCATAGGAAGATGGCTGGAGTTAAACATAGGGTAGCCTATGCATGTAAGAAAGCCTGTGAGAGTCTAAAAAAGTTGAGACTTAAACTGTGACCTTTTGGCAGCTAAACACACTGAGAGTTACAATGGAATATTTTGAAACAGTAAAAATCATGAAGTGGTTGTGAAAGAAGCAATCTGAGCTGTAGAGTCTCACAACCACACTCAACATTGCACAAGTATTATCTCTAAAACACAGAGAGACTGCAGATAAAATAGCCAGCCATACACTGATTTAAATCTGAAGAGATGGCTAACACACAACGAACTATTTAGCTTGCTACGAGTGAAAAAATTTAAATCTTAAGTTTCAGTGAGCCAATCATCTGATTACACTGTATCCTTCACATATAGACTCACGAGTAAACATAAAAAGCACAAAAATAAATTGAGTCAAATCAATGTTCTATTGAATTTGGTTTTTAATTTTTTCTTTTCTGACTGGTTTGCATAAGGGATGTCCCAATCTGATGCCTAGAAAAGCAGTAGGGTTCCAATCAAGTTATCAAATTTATCAGTGTTGAAGTGGCTGAATATACACAACTAGCGAAACCAGTTGTGTACTGTGTGTTTATTTGGCAGCAAGTAGTGTGGCTTCAAATTGGACTGCTAGTATTGGCAGGTATGGTTTGCAAAACTGTCATACAGCAGGCCATGCACATTATTTTGTGGTCAATGTAAAGTTAGTATTGTTCATTATACAGTGGCTTCTTGTAGGTTTCTAAATAGAACATAGAGAAAAACACACCTGTGGTGTCAGTTGACCTTTGCAACACACAGCCGTGTTGCGCTGAAACAGGACAAACCACTGGCTTCATTAAGAAAGATGTCAGATGATGACATCTCAACATTTCTTGTGATTTTAGGACAGCCTGGAAAAACTTTCCTCAGTGAGGGACTATGTAGGGAAGAACATAGCACAGTTGAACCACCATTGGCAAATTCTTGTTCTGAAAGATAAAATTCCTTCTAGTGACACAAACAGTATATATATATATATATATATGGTAAGCAGGAACATATGAGATGTGATGACTTTCTAAAGGGGGAGTTTCAAAAAAATGTCAGTTTTTAAAGAGGCAGAGGCTCAATTTTAAGGCGTTAAATTACAAAGTCAAATTCCTTTTACATTATATTTGATATACAACATTTTTAAGAACTAAGGAAAGCATAGTTATTTGATTGCGCTATGAAATGTCACTATGTGCCTGGAAAATACAAAATACTGGCCCTTTAAAAGCATCACTGGTTTCACATTACACTTTGAAGCAGCATACTCATTTGTATGATTATTTTCCTTGCTTTTAGGGTTCTTTCAAGCAGAAAAGTTTAATTGTGGTGGAGAAAAAGAAAGAGAAACTACCTCTTGTCACAAAACACTTGGGGACTTTTGGGTTATTTTTTCAAGTTCAGATTCTGATAAAGTTATGTATTTTCTACTTGTGCTATTCAAACAGGTCATTGACCTCAGATTGCACACAGTTGAGTTGACTTTAGTTTTTAAATTAAGCTCTCCCCACATCCTCCCCTGTTGACTCATGTCAAGTAGAAGTCAGTGAGTGAGATGATTTCCTGGTTAGATATAAACCTCAAAAATGCAAGAGGCCATTTGACAGCACAGATTATGTTTACACAGACATAAAAGAACATAATTCTTTATTTCCTTTGTTATTAATTTATAGAACCTTTGCAACATATTTTTTCAATGATGGCAGCTTTTCTTCATTTGCATGATTATGGCAAAGTTGTAATCCACACATCACACATTTTATTAGGTATTTGCAGGCCAAAAACTTCATGAGTATGTTTCATATATGTACATGTCTATATTGACTGTGCAGCCAATGTTCTTGTTCCTCTGTGTTCTTGCTCTACTTCTAAGAATAAATCTTCTTTTTTTAATAAAGAAAGAAAATGTTGGAGAAATTAAATCTGAATCTAGCTAAAAGCGAAGTATCACTAAGGTTTGTTTTAAAGGATGGCACAGAATATTATTAAAAATTTGATTTTTACGCTTCATCAAAGTATACGAAGCAAAAGAATAAAATTTTATATGTAACAATATTCAGAAGACTCCACTTAACACGCTAAACATATTATTTACACATGTGGAAAGGTACACATTTTGTCGTGTTTAGAAAGTTTTTCGGTTTTAGAGAAGTTCCCAAATGAAACACCTCAGAACTTTATACTTCCAGGAGTGGTGAAATTATATGCATTACAGATACCAAAATATAAATACACAATATGCAAAGTATCTATTCCCCTATCCAAATAATTGAGGTGTTTCATCTGACGGACACCTGTGAAAGAATGGGTTGCTTTCATGAGCTCGTGTATTTCTGTATATTAACAAGATAGGATGTCACCTGTGCTAAAAGTACAGTTGTAAAATTTCCTCTCTTTGAAATATTACACAGTTGTTTGATAACAAAGTGGAAGAAATCAGGAGGAACTCAAGCACCAAATGGTAGGCAATGTGAAATTAGAGTAGGGTCAGTGGATGTTGAAGAGCATTATTTGAACAAGTCACCCATTTTCAGTCAAGACTATAACTACAGGCCTCCAAACATAATACAGCCTTCAGATTTGCTCCTGACATGTTCGTATAGACCTCATGGAATGGGTTTCTCTGGCCAACCAGATACATCAAAGACTTATTACCAAATACAACACAAAGTGTCAGTGCTGTAAATGGAGACATGTCCTCTGTAGTGTTTAAGTTCTGAAGAGGATTACTATCCTTATCACTACTTGTGCATTTATCCTTGCTCGTGGATCATCACTCATATAATCGCTCTAAGGTTAAAGGCTAACCTGCTTAAAGCTGCAATGCTTTCTCTGCTGACCTGTAATTCTCAAATGGAAAGTCAATTTTACTGCACGGAAACGCTTTAAAATCCACATTTGAGTCTGTTAATAGATGCTCGTCCAACATAGTGTTCACTAATGGAAACACACCACCCTTTAGCTTGGATGTGGTCGTCAGCCCTGCATGAGTTAAAACACTATCTTTATGATCCCTTATGGCACCATCAAGAATACTTTATTTTATGTCATCAGATTGTCTAAAAAAATATTTTGGTTCAATCCTGACAGGAATTCACAACCAACATAGCTGATTGTGATGGGAAGAGATGGGAAGTCTGAGTCTCTCTGCTTAGGCTGCTGCCCTCTGTCACAAATCCCATATAAGAAGAAGATGATGAATGGACGGATGGACGGACGGATGAATGGAGCTGATATGAAAATACTCTGAGTCTCTACTCTGTAGTCACATTCAGTCCATTTGGAAATAATACTGACACACCTCAGAGCACACAAAGATGTTTGCAGTTTAGGTTCTTTCCTTTTGCCTTCTTTCTTTTCTAATCCTACTGTGTCTCCTTCAGCCTCCGACCTTTGACATTTTCAGCATTCCAGTCATTTACTGGCCTTTATTTTGCTTGCCAGAACAAGACAGAAAGAAAGACAGAGAAAAAGAAGTAGAGAAAGGAAGAGAAAGAGAGAATGGAAGAAAGACATGCTATCTATCAACATGTTCCATTTCGTGCTGTGAAAGCGCTGATCATAAAGCAATCATCTCTGTGGTCAGACAGTGACAAAGAGATTTATTTTATCTCGACTATTGCCGAAGACGTGGCTTGTCATAGCCGCAGACACAAATGGTTTCTCCTTTACAATATTAATCCGAAAGTGAGAGTTTGTGGGCGGAGTTTACATGGCTCACAGGGAGGAACAAACTCAAGCTGAATATCACTTTCAACTAGTTGCCACGACACAAACAAAACAGTATGATGAGCAATGAGACAAGTTTATTGTCAAGAGTTTTTCCATAGCAGATGGTTGATAAAGGTGACATGCAATGATGTGGTGGAGAAGGCAGGATGTTATAAGGTCATGCAGTGGTTTTGGCAGCCTTCCAGCCTCCTCACATCTGCTTTTATCATTTCTGTCATTTCCTTCTTCACATTCTGAGAAAATGTTTTACTCTTTGCTGCATTGAACATAATTTTCTTGCTAAGAAAAGTGGCAACTCTGGGCTCCATGGTAACTATCTTAACAAGGATGGTGATTTATATGTTACTGAAAGGGATTAACCTTGAAATTTAATTTGCTTCAAGTTCAGGACTCTGTCCTAACTCACTGTATTAGGTACACCAAGTTAGATCCCCTATTTTGAAGGCAAAACCTTCTTGAAACTTTATGGCATAGATTAACTCAGGTGATCCACCAGCTGAAATTGAGACCTATTGAACCGGGGAACAATTTCCTCAGTTTCTTGTTCTTAGCTGGTAGGAATAGCAGCTAATATAGCTTTCTGCTACTGTAGCCCAGCTGGTTAAAAGTTACATGTGTTGTGTGCTCAGAGTTTGTGAACTGTATGCCTTATTTGGTTTAAGGCGAACCATAACCTGTAGGTATTTTTCTCTTTTTTAGCATAATTTTCTCTAAACCAGAAAAATTATTGGTAGAATATCCTGCTATTGTCGTGATCTGTGTTTTTCTGTGTTTATTTTCGAGTTCTCTGTGTTTTTCTGTGTGTTTAGTTAAAGTTCTGTGTCTCTGTGCTCTCCGTGTTGTCCTGTCTCCCCTCGATTGATCCCAGGTGTGTCTCGTTCCCTTGATTA
>CAEFZY010048774.1:0-33528 GCA_903066815.1 Brachyrhaphis roseni
AACTGGAGAGGGCCTGGAAGGTGAAGACCACAGTGGTGCCTGTGGTCATCGGGACCCTCGGGGCAGTCACCCCCAAACTGGAACAGTGGCTACAACAGATCCCAGGAACAACATCAGACATCTCAGTTCAGAAATGTGCAGTCCTAGGCACAGCCAAGATACTGCGCAGAACCCTCAAGCTCCCAGGCCTCTGGTAGAGGACCCGAGCTAAGAGGAAGAAACACCACCCGCGGTGGGTGAGATGGGAATTTTTTTTTGTTTTTTTGAGGCCCCCTTTTCTTCTGACACCCTTCAATGAAATACTGGGCGTCTTATAGGCTTCAGCACCCAAATAAACCAGGATTTTGTAAAAGGAAGATGATAAGCTTGCAATATTTTATTCTTTCCTTAAGCATATTCGAGGAAGCTCGCTGATCTTTTTTTTTATATATATATATATATATATATATATATATAAGAAAGTAAAGACAAGGTTTCTCCCAGAAAACTTGCTAAGCCCGGTGGTTAGGTGCTAGGACAGTCGTTCATCCAGCGGCCCATCATGTTTTTGAGTTAAAAAATGTTTAGAGTTGACAGGAAATTTGAAAATATCACTTGATAATTATGTTATTGAAAGATTAACAACTGAACACCAACTATAAAGTCTTAAAAATGAAAACATTTTAAAAAGACTTAAATAAATAAACAGATCTTAGCCTGGTGGGGGCACTAGTAAAGCCTGATGGCCCGCCAGGCTTATAAAACACTGGAGGAAACCCTGAAAGATATTGGAGTTCCTACACAATGCCGAAAAATTTAAAAGTTTGAAATTTTTAAAAATCAGTTTCCAGGAGATAGCTCTGTAAAAAAAAAAAAATCACCTTATGTGAATAAATTATGTCGTCTAAAAGATGTAAAAGTAATAGAATTGCACTCTAAGCAGCATTTAATTTAATATTCTATTATTCCTAAAATCAATCATATCGGATCCTGATTTTTTTCTTTTTTTTCTTATAGATCTGTTTGGTTTGAGTTACTGAGAGAAAGAACTCGCAGATAAACACTCATTATAAAACTTAAAAGGGTCGTTTTGCCTCTTTTCGTAGTTCAGAGTTTGAAACCGGATCTGATTTAGTCAGTACAGTAAAGCTCCTCTTCATGTTGGAACGTCTACAAACAGAATAAAGGTAGATAAAACTCCCTCTAAAGAATCTGTTTACTTTAGGATTATATAATCCAGGCCTGACTAATCTTAGTGTCGTAAGAAGAGCTGATGCAACTTGCAGAAAAACTACCTGGTGCCCCCTGCCTGCAGTGCTTGTTCAGATCTTAGCATTTTGGAACTTTATTTTACAGAAACTCACGGATAATTAAACACATCTAGATGCTTTACTTGTACCTAGAAAATCTATTGAAGTATTGAATTTTTAAAATAAAAAGGTGTATGAACCCTGAATTATGTACACATTTGTGTTGTTCTATCAAAATAATAAAAATAATTTCTGGTTGCAGTGTGTGGATGAAACTCAAAAATCCTTTATTTCTGCAAAGATGAAATGTTGTCATATTTAATATCATCCAAGTATTTTCAAAGAGTCGTCGTGGATCTGAAGTTGCCTCATGACAGTCTGATGACTGCCATGACATGCTAACAGCGCAGCAGAGACAGTATTTCACAGCAACGACGCCTTCATTTGTTCACAGGCACTGCTAATCCACCTCATTTGTTTTTGCCGCTCCTCTTTAATTTTCTGTCTGGCTGAATGGTTAGAAAACCTTTGGTTCTGCATTGCGTTTATGAAGTTTGCTTTTCAACTCCTCTGGGATTTGGGGTCAGAGTTCAGGTGTTGTTTGAGCTTTGGGGATGTCAAATAACTCCAAGTTGTTAAATAGAAAGAAAGAAAAGCAATGCCTCAACCAAAAGAAAGGAACAAATCAGAACTGTATTATTAAATGGAGTGTGGCTAATCATGCAAGGCACTGATTATGTGGTGACTGGTAAATTCCTCTACAAAGTATTGATTTATGACTTTAATAATTCTTGGCATATTTACAAAACTCAATTTCCTAATTGTGTTGTCACCATGTTGTGAGCCGGGCTGAGTGATGAACAACGAGTCATGCTTTCATTCAGAACACGAACATCTTGTAATCACCTCTTTGTCGCAGCGCTTGATGTTCCTGGCAGAACCTGCTTTCCCAGCTTTAGATTGAAATTACCTTAAACCAAATTAGCTCCACAGAGAGAATAGTGGGTTGATAATATCGCTGGGCGCCGACTGTTCGGTTAAATTCAACCTCAGCTGCTGCTGGCGACCTGAAATTTATGAATCGCTTGAGTCTCTCTGAATGGATCTGTTGTGTTGTTGAATTCAGTCTGATTTTTGGGGGTATATTCACTGGACCAGGCCCATTTTTTCCTCTTTTTTAAAATTCTTTTCTTTTAATAAATGTGTGTTTTGCAAGAATTGTGCTTCATATCTCACTCATAGGCCAATAACAAGTGAATTTTAATCCGAATTTGGGGATTTCTATGAAGATAAACAATATTCAGGTAGTTGAAAATAATGAAGTAATAGTCGATTTCTTTTGGAAACAACATGGAGCTGTTGGACATGAAGTATTAAACCTATTACACATCAATTAAACACTTAAGACTGGTGGGCGATAAATTGGTTTTATCAATTAATCCAATTAAAACATTTATTTTCTTTTAAATTGGGTTGTTTTTTTACCAGTCTGCATAAGGCCGCCATCTTTGTCAAGTTTATAGCTTCTGTATATTTTAATTTTAAAGGTCAATTTAATATTGGGGCCAGGCTATTATGTTTATAAATTATGAGAGCTTAATATTAATAATAAGACTTCTTAATGTACAAAGTTGAAATGATAAAGTTTTAATATTACCAGAATAATGTTGTAGTATTAGGAGAATGGGATAGTAATTCTGTGAGAACTCCAAAATGTACAATAAAAATTAAAACGAGTAATTAGTAGCAGGACTTTGAAACAATTGATCAAATGACTGACTCTATTTCCAAAAATCAAGGAATAAGCTGCTCACATCATAACTCCAGAAACTTTTTTCTCATAAAAACAACTTTATTCCTCAAGACTTTAAGTTGTTCTTCTGGTAAAATTGAGTCTTTATTCTGCTAATATTGTTGCTGCATTCTTGTAATTAAACAATTAAAAATAAATTGTAGTCTGGCTCCAATACACCACTGTACAACTCACAGAAGGGATTTTTGAAAGAAAAGCCATTTTTTGACAATATTTTCTGTCATCTGTAAATTCTTCTTTAGGAAAGGAAGTAAGGAAATCTGGTATGAAAAAAAAAAGATTTTATTTTCAGGCCTTAATGTCCTGTAGTTTTCATTAGTAAAATAATTTTTCTTTAGAGGATAGGGCACCAAAACTCGCTCCAGCCCAGGGGCCCGCATCCTTGTAAATCCGGCTCTGTACGGTCACATAACTGGACTCAAAGGGCCACCAATCCACACACACACACACACACACGGTGAGAGAGCGCTGTTTGCACATGTGGGATCATTCACCAAGCCACTGCAACCACAAAACACAATGTTGCCCTTAAACACATGGAGCACAAACCCACGCACACACACACGCACACACACATCCATGCAAACACGGTGAGACCTTAATAAATCTCTATGTAATAAGCCCGGGTGTAGAAGGTTCTACCTACGCAGTGTGTTCAGAGCAGAGAATAAAGGCTGAGTGCATTATTGCTGTATATGTATGTGTGTGGGTGTGTGTGTGCTGTATATATATACAGCTCTGTGATTAATTGGAAAGCTGCATTTGGTATTGATTTGAAAGGCGGAGTGTGTGTGAGAGAGGGGGTGCACAGGCGCTGACAGACTGCACCTTTAATGTACTGATTTAGATGCAGGGGGAACTAGGCATGTCTCTGAGATTCCCACCGGAGTCATAGAGAAACACACACACACACACACGTTTGGTCCCTTTCCCCTGCACACATGGTTAGGTTTATCAGAGTAATGGCAGTGCAGTAATGGGCGAGGACGAGGAGGATGATGGTCATGCTGGTGGTGATGGTGGGGGTTGGCTAAACCATGAAACTCCTCAGAGGACCAAAGCCGGCAGTAATGATTCGGAGGTTGTGTGTGTGTGTGGGTGTGTGGGCGTGTTCTTGGTGAGATTGCAAACACAGAAAGGGCAGAGTCAAATAAAAACAATCGATAGCTGTATCATGTTCAGATATGGGATTGTTTTACGAGGACTCTGTGGAGGAACTGGCTTTGATGGCGCGGCGTACTTTGATCAGACCGCACGTGATTTCTAGAGCCTTTAATGGCCGCTGCAGCTCCAACCGTCTCCGATTAGGACCGGGCGATGTGGCCTTTCCTCTGCCTACATGTCCCAGAATGCTGTGCGGTTCTGGATCAGAGTTCAGTGAATTTATTGAACACTATCGAACATGGTGTCTGTTGATAATACGGCGGCTTATCCTGGCCGTTGTAGACAGAAAAAGAAGAGGAGTAATAAATCTCCCCCAATGAAATCGGAGATGATTTCTATCAAGAAAGCAAGGAAATTTCAGAATTTGAAAAAATCAAAAAATCTTGACTTTGAAATTCTCAAAAATTTTAGACAACTCAAACGTTTTTTGGCGGAAATGTACTTCTCCTTTCTACTTTTCTAATACGCCGTCGCATGATATTGATCATGTACCTATAGCTATGTACATCATTACTGATTTATTGTTCAGCCCAATCTCTGAGTGATTTCCATCCATCTTTCCATGAAGAAGAAAAGCATCCAGCTTCACATTCGTACCGTTTTGTATGTAGGGCAGAATGTTCCGTTTTGGTCTCATCAGATTACCCTCCTTCTGATGTTTCCGGTTTTAATCACGTGGTTTACAAATATGTGCTACTTTGGGGTTTTTCTGTAAAATTCTCATGACATACATGCGCCTGTCACAATAAACAATAGATCAATTAATCGCATAGTAAATGACAAGAATTTCGTTAATATTCAGTTTCTTGGTTTATTGTTTTTCCTATTTTCTGTCTTTCTACCAGAACTGGTCTTCAGTCTGGTGCTTTGGTCTCAACTATCCCTTTTTTTCAAAGACAGTTTTGTTTACAGAGACTTCATAATTCATTTTATTATGAAGTGTGATTCAGTAAATAATGACACTTGTAATGCAAAGTCGCATTAAAACTTGTTTAAAAAGTCCATTAAAACTGTCATAATTTACCAAATAACACTTAATGATGACAGTCATAAACATTCATAAAGACTCCTTCATGTTCATGACTGCAGTGTTAATTAGGTGTGCACCAATTTATCGGTGCCAATTTCCTTAATTTTGGGAGATTGGTGATAACCAATTTTTACATGTGAAGCCGATCTTATCCACCGACGTTATCAACCTGAGCAAAGGTTTAAAAATCAACCACTGTGCTTTTCTTTTCTCCTGTGAGAGAGGTTTGACCGACAACCCGGCTGACCGGGTCATGTCTGCACATTTACAGTTAACAACAGTCACCCCATTGTTGCCAATTCAGCAACTTTCTTGATATATTGAGCAACATTTCAGACAAAAAAATGGTATCGGCCAAAATCTGAATCGGTAAGTTAGGCTTTTTAAAAGATCGGTAATCGTTGATCGGCCAGAAAACTGCAATCGTTGCACCCCTAGTGTTTATGACAGTGTCATTTCATGTCACACCCCTTCAAATGAAGTGTTGCCAAGAATTTTTATTTCTCGTTTTTTCCCTTAATTTCAATTAATTTTAAAAAAAAAACAGATGGCAGTATCAGAAATTACTATTGTCTTTACTATTATTCCATGAGAGCTTCAATAAATAAAAGCAAATTTGATTAAATGTAGTTAATCAAATATGCGCAGTTTGAATCACATTTCAAAGGAGAATATTTTTCAAGAGCAATATTTGTGTTTGTGCCTCTTCTTGTTTAGCCTGTCGCCTAAACAAGAAGTAACAATAGTTTTACATTGTCATTTTTATTGCAATAGTGCCGTGAAATACTGTGATAAAAATCTAAGTCCATGCAAGCTGTAGGCGTGCGGCATCTTTATTTGATGGTGTTAATCAGCCGGTCCCTAGGAGAGAGATTCCCCGGCTCGCCTCCACTCCTGTTGTGGTTTCCAGCCTGCAGCTACGTGAACCGTCCCCGTCTTGTTCGGCCAGCCTGTCTGTGGTCTGTGTTGTTGAGATGGAGCGGATGGCGGTTCAGTAATAATGTGATTACAGCATAGAAACATCTGCGAGTATTGATTGAGCTCCCTAAACCCGGACATAAAAGCACAAGAGTAAAAATCCATTCATGTTGTGTGTGTTGTATTTTTTAAAAAACTTCGGTTCTGGGGGGTTTTCTGGGTGACTGAGAGTCTCTGTGCTTTCTCGCAGGTGAGGCCTTCCGGACAGGCTCCAGTCCCTTCCTGTCAGGTTACCCAGGCCCCTCCTCGTTGACCTCTGACCCCGCGTACAGGTCGGCCAATCCCAGCGGTCTGCAGATGGCTCAGCTCTGGGCGTCGCACGCTCACGAAGGTAAATAACCCGACGAAACTCCAGCTTTTCTGCTCGCTGCCCATAATTCAAAGACACTAGCGTTGCCACGGTTTCAGGACATTTTTTGCTGGAGCTCAATCCCCAGAAGGCCCGTTCTTCTTCTGCTTCTGCTCCCACCAGCAGGGTCCCGTTCCATTTCTGTGTCACGGCCGGCGGCTCCACTCTCAGCTCCGTCCTAAATGCGTCTCTCTCCCTCTGTCCTCAACCAGTCCTTCGCTTTCGTTTGCCCGTCCTCTGTTACTGTAATCTATCTTTTTCTCCTTCGTCCTGCTCGGCGCGTCTCAGTCCGCCTCACTGCTGCCCCACTTTTCCGTGACATCTTTCTCCATGCTCTCTTTCATCCCGAGTGGCTTTGTTCAGGACTGCTCGACGAGTGATTAAATCTTGCGTCTCTCTTCGTTCCCTTGTGTCTTTTTGTGACTCCTTATCGCGTCGCATCTAGGTAGAAGGTCAGATAGGAGGAAAGGCATCTGACACCGCATGCTGGCGTAGAGAGAGAAGGACAAACGGATTCCAGTTAAGATTTCCTTTAAAACTGATTGCATCACCTTAGAGGCACAAAAACCCGTTCAGTGATTCAGATTGGAAGCTATGTGATTAGGTTTTTTATAGACTTTTTTTTTTTTTTGAGCTACTTTCTCTAATCCAAGGACTTGCCAAGGGTAAGGAACAGGCTAGTGATTACATCTGTGATTGTAACTCACTGGTCGACTTTAAGCTTCCTGCAGTAACAGTAATAACTCTGACCTCCATAAAGGAAGCTTATATTTTTATGTTGTTTTTTTAATCTCCTGCCCTGTTGCACCTTTTACAATAAAAACAAACAATCACAGATTAAGGTTTGAGATACATAAATGAATTGGTACCATGCCAGGATATTTCATAACTACGTTTAAAAAAACAAAGTTTGTTTCTGTTACAGTGCAAAAACCTTCTGTCATGATACAATAACCAATTATGAAACGAGCATTAAAAGTCACATTTCGCCAAATCCCATCATCAAAATCACCAAGCAAATATAAATAAAATAAGTTGATCCATGTTCCACTTACTGCTGATCAAATGCAACTCTTAAAGGAAACTCAGCGTTTCGGTATCTTGAAGCTTGTTCCAGATTTGAATGTCCAAACTAGATTTGGTTTTAAAACTCTTCTTTCTTTGGGCATCCATGTCTTAAAAGGTTTGCCGCTGTCCCGCGCTCTTCCCGTTTTCAGATGATTGTAGCGGTGCTCTTCCTGCCCTTAATTAATGGCTACTTTGTGTTCAAATCCCAATAAAATACATTGAAGTTTGTGGTTAAAATTTGTCAACGTTCACAGGATGGTGAACACCGCAACCGAGAGGCTGTTTGACTTTATATTCTGACAAAGGAGGAGGAGATATCACATGAATGACTGGACTTGGACACTTGATCTAAGTTTATCTCTAATTGATGCTTTGGTATCTGAAGCTAAAGGAACTCAGTTCTGCCCACAGGCTACAAAAGCCACATAACTCACTTCCTTTGATATGAAAGACATCCGTCTCAGGTTGAGAGAGATTCCTAATACCTGGTGTCTGACTGTAAGAGCAGCGAATGTTTTTAAAAGCTGCAGACATTTCCAGCCGGGGATGCTACGCCGGAGCTGTAAGTCTTAGCTGCTGGAGTTCCTGTGCAGCTGTTATCTGTGGTGAAACTTTACGAGAAACTCCTCCTGCATACCTTCACCCTTAAACCACCGTGCCTTTTTCGAGTTCCCACTTTGCAGCCCCATAACAATCCCACCGCTCTTCTCCATTGAGTTTTCCATGTAGGCGGACAGGTTTGTTTTGTTTTTTATTTCCAGTGCTTTGTGTGAAAGTATTAACAGGTTTTAAATGGAGAACGCCACACCCTTACGTCTACTTTCCTTTAACGTTTGTGTCACGTTAACAAAGCATTCTATGTTATTTTGCTGATCCATTTTTAACATTAAACTTTGATCTTTTATTAGTTCCTTTCCTTGGTATTGTTAGTCATTGTTTGGTTTTTTTTATAGATAACGTGGGGGGAGGGTTTAGAAGTTTCCAAGGCGGGGATCTAAATTAAGATCTAGTCTCTGAGAGCAGCAGCTGCCCAGTGGGCAGAGTTTGGCTCAACAACCTGAAGTGACCCAGGACCAGATGACTGATGGCGTCATCAGCTGGAACAATTTCTTTTTAAGAATATTAAATCAAATTATTTGGAAAATTCATTTAAAATCTCTGTCATGTCCTAATTCCTAATTTTTCTCCATTCTGAGACATGATTTATTTTGTATAATAATCCAGGAGACTGGGCTTTGCACCATTATAAATCTGTTTTGCTTTTTCCTCAAACTATTTTCATTGAAATCTTTTTATGATTATTATATTAACAATAAAAAACTACTCCCCACCCACTACAGTTCTGGGAAACAAATAGTAATAGGTCATCAGCGTAAAGTTTGACTTTTCAGAATGTTCTGAATTTTTACACAACTTCTGATGGATATCAGGATGAGATTGATAAATATGGCTAACAACATCCGACTGAAGGAAGCCATCCTGTCCTATGCCTTGCTTAAGATTTAAGGTTTGACATTATTAGTTTAAAGGGGAGAAGATATGAGAACATTTTAAAGCCAATTGGTGGAATCCTCTCCGGTTTCTAACAGTAAAACACAACTCCCACACTTTAACACTAGAAGTAATTTAAAAGTGAACCTGCACATTTTCATCATTGTGTTTATTACTCGGTCATGAAATTATTCTTCACTCCCTTTGGCTCTTAAAATGTGAGTCTGGGGAGACAAAACGATGAAATTACCTAAAATGCATACCTGATTATTTCCTTCTATCAAGCATTAGAGAAAGTTAGGCAGAAATCTTTTTCAAGTTTTTTTTCCACAAATTGCCAAAATCTCAGAAAAACAAAATTTAACATCTTGACTTTTTTTCACTTGAGAAAAGCCTAAATAATCACATTTTGAAGCAGTTACTGGTGATGTTTATATGTCATGCACCGTTTCTCTTTTTGTCCCCGCCAGGCTACCCTCCCCTCCCAAGCAGCCTTTACTCCAGTCCCTACTTGTCTCTGGGCCGCCTGGAAACGTCCTCGCTCCCCCAACATCCTCTCTATGATCCTCACAAAGGTCAGTAACCCCTTACAGCCGCAATCATGGAGACCATCACGCCCAAAAATTGTTTGTCTTCATGATGTGATTACTTTTGCCGTCCCCTGTTGGCGTTTTTCCTGCAGTGCTCAATCTCTGAAATGACCTGTACAAACAAAACTTTGGGTTTGTTTTTGTTCAGATGGATACTTCCTGACGTCCTCACTGAGCCAATCACCTCTACACCCTCCATCTGTGTCCTCGGCCGCCCCTTCCAGCTCCACGCCTCCCCAGAGGACGTCCCGGGACGGGGTCAGGGACAGGACGTATAGGACAGAGAGGGAGCGGGACAAGGAGCGGGAGCGGCTGCGCGAAGAGCTGCGGCTGCACAGCGTGGTGGATCTGACTCAGGAGACACGAGGCGAGGACGACCGCAAGGCGAGCAGAGATCGGGACCGAGACAAGGACCATGAGACGGACAGAGACAGAGAGAGGGACGGTTGGTCCTTCCATCCTCACCAGCAAAAGTTACACTCCTCCCACCCTTTGGTGGTGGAGACCCGATCCAGACTGTCGCCTCCACCGCCCTCGTTCCCTCTCAGTGAAGGCCGGTTCCTCGGTTCGGAGAAAGACCGAAGGGGTCGAGAAGAGGAGGGCGCTTCTCGACCCCACCACAGCCAGAACTCCAACAACTCCACCTCTCCCTCAGCGCGGCAGCGGAGGAACGAGTCTGTGGCCTCGGCGGCCGGGACCCTGCACGTCTCCTACGGCCTCCCCCCTCCGTTACAGCAGCCTGGCGCCGGTCTTCCCCACCTCCCCACACCCAGAGAGCAGAGAGTCAGCGCGCCCACGTATGTGCCTTCTGTGGAGGTTTACGACGAGCGGGTAGGGCCCATCCAGATCGCCTCTCAGGCCCGGGACAACAAACACAGAGACAGAGAGCTTGACAGAGACAGGGATAGGGACAGGGACAGAGACAGGGAGAGCTACAGGTTTCATGAGAAAAGCCTCATGGAGCATCCTCGGCTCTCCCAGTCAAGCGAAACGAGCAATCAAAGAGAGGAAGGTTCCGTCATTTGCTCCAACGGTTCTCTCAGTAAACGAAGCCAGGATGCATCTTTCTCCTCAGGCCGATCCCGCTTCAGTCCAGAAACCAGGGACCTATCCAAACACGCGCTCAGAGTCGGCATCGGGTCGGAGTCTAAGTGGAACGCCATGACCCCGTCGGCCAACTACGCCACCAATCACATGGCCGCTTTGGCGGCCCAGCACGGACACAATCTCTCCGCTCCCCACAGCCAGCCGTCGCAGACGCAGAAGTCTAGTTCCCCTCACTCGTCGCATCGACCCAACAGCTCACAGTCCTCCCACAGTCACTCGCCACAAACGCACGGACATGGGCGCGTGGCCGAGGACGGCAGCCAGGGGCGCTACCTGGACCAGTCGGGGCTTTTTCGGCCCGCAGGGTCTGCCGGCGGAGAACACCCGGACTCTGAGGAGGTTTCGGCCATGCAGAGTTTGATTAAATACAGCGGGAATTTTGCCGCCGAGGGGCCCACGTCTTCCAGGCACATCATCGACGGGAGGGGGCCTTTCGGCGGTCTGGGGAACATTGGGACGGGTGCCGAGAGGGAAAAGGAAAGGGAGAGGGACAAGGAACGAGCGCTGAGGGTCCCTCCTCAGCTGAAGAGGGAACAGGAGCGGCCGGACAGCGCCCGCTCCTTCGGCAGAGAGGGGGAGGGCGAGGTGCGACACCCTCCTGTCGGGATCGCCGTTGCTGTGGCACGGCAGAGAGACAGCGGGAGCTCCAGTAAGCAAACCAGCGGAGGCTCCGACACACAGAGACCCCTGCTGCAAACAGCTATCAAAGGTAACACCTTTTATTCAGCTGGAACTTGTTAGATGTTGCTACTTTAAACTTTCTGCTACTTCCTTTATTTATTGCAGACTGGTCAAAAAAGTAATCTTAGAGTGAAATCGTAGTCTTTGCTGGCTTCTGCTTTCCACTCCTGTGTGGTTTCTGTCAGAATCGTGCTCCGCATGGTGTAGATCCCCATCACTACCTGAACCGGGTCGAGATGATTCCTCACTTCACTTTTGGAGAATAATGGAAGATTCATTTCCTTATTGTAGAAAAGTCAGGTTTCCTCTGCAGCTGTTTGATAATTTTTTTTTTAGGCATTCAGGTGTTGCACTGTGCCCTATGTTGTAAACCTTTGCAAAATATTAATAGTCCTGTTGCAGATGGAGATGAATCGATCACAGTCTTGTGACCTGCTGTGACTCTCCTGTTCATACACATTTTACCTGATTCTGTTTTCTCTAACATATCAACATTAATTGAAGAGCTTTAATATAAGAACAGAACTCAGTATTATTTCTTGTTTCCTTCCAGTTTCGTCATCAGTGACTTATATTAGGACTAGAGGCGACGTCACACCAGGTGTGTCCGGGAGCAGTTGTTACATATTATTTTAAGGCAAAAACAAAATAATGTCATGGACATTTTAAGCTTTACTCTTTAGTTTCTAGACTTTTCTTTAGCTAGGGATGCACGGTATCGGCCGATATTAGTAATTTTTTTACATATCGGTAAATTAAACTGGGCCATTATTAATAACTGATGCTTGTTTCCAGCTTGTTGCTGTTTGTTTTTGGAGGGGAAAGGGACAAGAATTGTCTTGTGGTATTTATTTGGTCATGTGAAAGTGACGCAAAGGATTGTGGGTAGTTTACCCGAAGCAGAGAAGCAATGGTGAAGTTATCGATGTGATCTTATTGGCCCAAAAGGATCACATTACGCCTAGCTGTAATGCAATCAGTCTTCCTGTTATCTTTAGGAAGCAGGAAGTGCAGCTCTCTCTCGCTCTCCCGCAGCCTAAATGAACAGCAGACATGTCTCTACTAGCTGTAGAGTCCATCTGAATGGCTTCTTACATCTTTATTTTTCTTTTATTGCAACAGGTTGTGTGTAGAGATGTTTTGGGGAGTTTCTAAATCAGCTGATCTACCTGAAAATTGCCCCGATTCTGGTCATTAGTTCATTTCTCTGCTCGTCTCCTGAGCTGTTTGTGTGAATCTGTCGGCCCTCCTGCTGTAAAACATGCTATTCTTGGACTCCAAGGTCACTCAGCTATAAGGTTCCTGCTCGGTGTCTTGTCTTTGTCCTGGTTCCGGCCTCCGCTCAGGGTGCCATTGAGCTCCTTCTGTCCTCCTGCTATTCAGCGCCTCTCCCTCTGTCTTCTGCTCTTTTCTTTCGGGTTGCGTCTCCACCCTTCCCTCCCTTCTAAAGAGGCTTTTGTAGAGGTGCTCACTCCTCTTCCCACCTCAGGCCCCCTTCACTTTCTCCACTGTTTTCTTTGGCTTCCCTTACTCCACTCTTCCCCCTCTGCGTTAAACTTGTCACTCCTGTGTGCAGTGGAAAGCTACAAGCAGGCTCTGAATTACAATAAGACCCTGGTTGTGTTGCTAAGCAATGGATCAATCTTAAGTAACTCTGAGTGTGTGAGTAGCAGTAACTATAAATGATATTTACTGTCATACTAGGCTTCCTGTTGAGGAACACTTCATAGGCTCTCTGGTGAAAATAAAATGTTAAAATTTAGATTTTTGGCTCCAGCAAAATCCTTTTAAACAATTTATTCTGCATGAAATGATTGATTTCATCAGTGTGTAAGCGTCTCGGTCTACTCATTCATCCAGGAAAACCAATCCATATAGTCAAATGTACTGTTGATATAGAGCCTGATATTATATCCTAGCAAATATTACATCCAATCAATGTTCAGCTACAGTGATATTACTGTTTTTTCTTTAACCGTAGTGAGAGTTATGTGATAATTTGTGCAGCTTTGATGTTAAGTAGTAAATTCAGTATTGACCAAGATATTTGTGATTATAATTATCCAATAATCTGATGGTGATGTTTTCCTGATGGAAGAAGTCTAGTTCTGTACTGTAAAAACACAAAATCTTCCCAAGTGTTTAGTTTTAGTTTCCATTGCAAATATCTAAAGTACATTTGAAATAAGACAAATAACTTAAAAAGTACATTTTTAGCTAAACATAAGAGCTTGTTTTAAGTCAATAATTCATAAATATTAATAAAAATGTTCTAGTTCCACTGGCAGAACAAGACATTTTTCCCATGTTATAAGTGAAATAATCTGCTAGTGGAACTAGAACATTTTTATCAGTATTTATGAATTATTGACTTAAAACAACCTCCTAATTCTTGCTGAAAAGTTACTTGTAAGTTTGTTTTGTCTCATTAAGTAAGATGATGTGTTTTTGCTGTGTAGATTCTCACATTTAAACAAGCTGTAGATGCAAAAGACAAGTAAAAGAATCAATGGATGTGCAGATGGAGAAAAATAAATAAAAGGTTTGACTAATAAAGAAGATCAGGATATAACATCACAGATGGGTCACCGGGGCTCGGCCCAAATTCCCAGCGTTTCCTAAATCCTTGCAGCCGGGCCTTATCTGGACTCTTGGGAAATGTGACGAGGCGTCGCTAAATCCCTATACATAAACATCAGGGTGCATCATCAAAATGCCCTTATGTCAAGTATACAGTCATCAGGCCAGCAGCAGGTGTTGCTTGTATAATTTTAAAATGCCTCTTAAAGATGAAATCATGCTGCGTAATTCACACAACTTCAACAAACGTTACACTTTTGAGTTTTTGTTGACACATTTCCAGGTTCCATATGTAATCTGTTTGGTAACACAAGCACTAAATTAAGAAAACTCTGGTATATATTAGAGCTGGACCAATCAGGTTCTGATTTATGATTTGGTAGTATTTTAAATATTTCTCTCCAGGAATAAAACTGTTTTTTTCCCCAGACTTTACTTCTCCTACTGTGAATGCTGTTCTAGTCATACTGCTGATTAGAGCCACAAACCTGTAATCATTTATCCACTGACATGCAGGTTGGTAGGTCACCTGGGGTTAAGTGCCTTGCTCAGGGGCGACACACTGAAGGTGAAATCGACAACTTTAGGATTTTAATACTACAACTTCATCCACTGACCCACAGCTGGGCCTGATTATAGAAAGTGACTCTAAACTTGTTCTTCCATCATCCATCCTTCTTTAAGTTCACTTTTAATTCCTTCTGTCCTTATTACTTTTCTTCTTTTGCAATTCCTTTTTCTTTACAGTGTCTTTCGCTCTTTATCCCTTGTGTATTTTATTCCTTTCTTTTCCTACTTGACTTCTATCTTCCACTCTTCATTCCTTCCCCATTGATCCTTCATTTCATATGTATTTAATTTCATCCTTTCTTCCTTCTGTTCTTTCTTTCATTCTTTGTGCTTTTGTTTACTTTATCTTCCCTCCCATGACTCCATCCTTCTTTAATTTAGTTCCTTTTTTATCACTTTTATCTTTGCTTAATGTTTAATTTTTTCCTTATGTCCTACTACTGCTTTTCTTCCTTCGTAATTCCTCTTTCCATTGTTTCTTTTCTTTCCTTTTTATGGTGTTTTTCCTTTCTTCCTTCATCCCTCTGGTCATTTATTCCTTTCTTACTTATCTCCTTTTTCTTTACTTGAGTCCTATTGTCCTTTATCCTTCATTTCCTCCATTCCTTTTATTCTTCTTTGTGCCCTTTCTTTCCTTCCTTTTTCTTCCTTCCAGTTTTTTAACAACTGATATCTTGTCATCATAGACATTCTGTAAATTCATGATAAATGTTATTTTTTATGATATTTATTTATTGGGCTCCTAGACGGAGGGAGCATCTCTCATTCCTGTCTTCCTGTCCAGCATGTGGGACGGCTCTCTGTAGCCTTGGTAACCGAAGCCTTTCCTCCAGAGTATATAGGAGATTGTTAAAGTGCTCTGTCCCTTTGGAGGCTTCACACACACACACACACACACACACCCCCACACACACACACTCACACACACACACACGCAGCAGAACTGAAGGGTCCAGCAGCACATTAAGCCCCTTTGCTGCCCGGGGACCTCCAGTCTGATGAGATGGAGGGGGCTTCAGGGGGTTTCGGGGGGGATTCGGCTTGGAGAGCCTCATGTTTATTTTGCACAGCCTGGTTGAGCTGCTGTCAGTTTTTCCCCCCTTCTGACAGTCAGACGGCTTTTGGGCCTCTCAGAGTGTTAATGCAGTAATGAGGCGGTGGTGGCATGCTCACACTTCTCTTGTGGCCGTTCGTTCACTATTAATCGATGAGAGCTCACTGGAGGAGCCGAAACTGTCACTCTGGACTTTTTATTTTTGTCATTTGCGTGCGTTTTTTCAGCGCTCACGCGCCCGGCGTTGTGTTTTCAGCTCCTCATCTTGTTTTGACAGGCGGTGTTGCGCACCCTATTATCTAGCTGGTGTTACCTTGTCCTCGCACCGCACCCTCCTCATCCTCTCCCTCTCTCTGTCACACGCTTTTTCCATGTCAGCTTTTTCTTGTCGTAATTTAATTGTACGCACGTTGTGGTAAAACGAGGCTTCTGTGTGCAGACGAGGATCGAGGGGAAGAGCGCTCTCGTCACCACGATGACCAACTGCTGGCCGGCCGGCTGGAGCGAGAGCAAGAGAAAGTCATCAGGTGAGGAAGTGCAGCTCTTGGTTATTGTTATTCACTCCGACATAAATTCTGCTGTGTTTACAGTCCGTGACCTTTTTCGTTTCTCCATTTTCTCATAACTTCCACCAGCTTCAATGTGTTTCGTTAGGACTTTGTGATAAATCAACTTAAAGTAGTGCATAGTTGGCAAGTTGTAAAGAAAATATGTTTTTAGTTTTATAGAAATAAAGATTTAAAACATGTAGAGTTCTTCCCTGAGTGTCTGCATTGCAGTCCAGTTACAGCTGCAGATTTTTGAGGATTGTCCCTTTGTTCTTTGCAAAAATTAGCTAATCTTAATTTTCCAAGTTTTACAAAAGTTTTTCAGTTGGATTTGGGTTTGTACTTTGACTAGACCAGCTCCCAAAGAGCCTTTGGCTAAAAGTGCAAAAGAACCAGGTGTTGTTTCTAAGTTTAGATATAATAACAAACTCAGGTTTCTAGCAGTTTTTCAGTCATTCCTACGATATTTGCATTGAATTTTCACAAAAAATGACATGAAAAATACGAATAAAATGGATTTGGATCTGGTTTTCTTATCATTAGTTTGAAATCTGCTTGAGAATTTGCTTCTTTACTTTTTTAATTCCACAAAAAAAACAAAGATCTATCCTTTTTTTTTTTTTGCTAAATTTTATGTTTGTCTTTGTTTTGAATCCTTTAAAAAGCGGATCTTAAAAACAACAACAAATGACAAAAAAGTTTTGTTTTTTTTTTCAAAAATTTGTGTGGCATTTTCAGCTCTAAACAAGTTTTATTTGGCCAGCCAGAGAGTGAAAAAAATCTCTTTTGGTCGTAAAGGTTGAATATTCCTGAGTATGCTTTCATCAAAACATGAACATCAACCGCAGTTTCTACATTTGTTTTTCTCCCAGACCTCGCTGTAGTCAGCTGCATACAATAACAAATTTTGATGACAAATTGTCTAGGAAATTGTAGCTATTCTATTCTCAATTTGAGACCATTTTATTTATTGAAAATTGCATAATAATAAATGTTCATCCCCTCCAAAACCCATTAAACTTTAATTTTGTAAAAAAAAAAAAAAAACACTCTACAGTGGAACATGAAGCCGTTTTGAATGTCCAGAGTAAAACACAGAGATAAAAACCTCACACAACCAAATGGATTATGAAGACGCTGTAAGCAAAATTACTCTTTATAAATCCCCAGAATGGGGATGTGATTCATCAATTAATAGTGACTTATTGATGCTGCCACCACCATGCTTCATCATGGAGTGTCATACTCAGGGAAATTGTCCAGTGTTAGTTTTTGCCACTGATTGCGTTTTGCATCTACAACATATCCAGTTTAGGTCTGTATTCTGCTGTAAACCTCTTTGTGTTGCGGTAACACAAAGTACCGATGAAATAAAGTGTAGTCGGTGGTTATATTGTTCCACAATATGCAGACTTTAAAGCAGGGTCAGCACATTGCCGCAGCCACTAACCAGCGTCCCGCATCGTGTCCTTGATCCTCCACTCAGAGAGTCCAAGAATCACCCTGAGTTCACTCAGATGGGCCCCGGCCCGCTGTCTGGCGGCCTGACACCTAGCATGATGACGCCCAGCCTCATGACCCCCAACCTCATGGTCACAGGAGGGGCTGCTCTCACAGGGGCAGGGCGGTGGCCTCCCGACCCCTCAACCCTGACCTCTCACCCCTGGATGCCCCGGCCCGGAGCCCCTCCAGTCTGGCTCTCCGGCTCTCCGTACGGTATGTGGTGCAATTTGCTAACTGTTGCAACAACATTTTCCAAACCTTCAGACGTCTTGTGGCTCCTTTGCATGAAATCAAAATGAGCGTTGAGCTTTAATCCGATTTTGATTTAATGTAGATGGTATCTGGGTCGTTATGCAGCCTTGAAAAGTATGACAGCATGTTGAATTTTCATCCCCATCATTCATATGGGAGATTAAAATCCTTCAAAATGTTTGAATTTCAATGAGGTGTTTTCAAGGCTTGAAAAGTGCTCGATTTTCAAACTGCACAGTTTGGTAGTAAAGTTAAATTAGAGGACTACATTTGGATAAAACCACACATTTTCACACCTTATAAAATGACATTTTTTTCTTATTATGAAGTGAAATCAGACTAAGCTTTTTCTGTTTTAGGCCAGCTAAAATGAACAAAATCATTCTATCTAACAAAATCTATTTGTTAAATTCTAAAAAAAAAAACGTAGCAAGAACATTTTTTAGAGATTCTATGTGTAACTTTTTTTGCAGGAAGGTCATTTACCACAACATGATTTGTTTGGATTGTTTCAATGTAGTGGGTGTTTATTATTAATGGCTCAGTGACTTATTTGTAATTGAAATAAAGGTTGAGTTATTTTATGTTAAACAACGTTATTTGAATTTCTTTTTGCTGTTAAATTAATGTTTTGTTGTAAAACCAATCAGGTGTATAAAGTGTGAGAGAGACATTTCAAAACATAAAAATGAGTTTTATTTTAGTGAACATTATTAATAATAAACTACATCATATAACAGTGAATTAAAACTTTAAGTTTATTTGTGTTGTTTTTATCTCCAAATTTTGAAAATGTGCCTTAAAAATGCTTGAAAAGTTTTTTAATCTTCCTGTGGGGGAAGCGTGCGAACCCCGAGCCTGTCATTATGGTCCAAAACATGCTCTCCATGCTCACAACATGGCTGCCTCTGATTGGTCCATGGGAGGAGGGGGGGCGTTGTCCTGCGGTCAGGCGGTCTGTCCATCAGCAGGCGCTGTGGGTGTGTTTTTTGAGGGGTTTGTTGCCTCAGACATTCCTGATCTTTTCTGGACATTCCAGACTCGCTGCTCCTCCGCTCGTCATCCTGAAATAACAGCACCAGGACGCACAGCCACTTACTTATGTAAGCGTTCATTCACCATCTGATAACACTAAACAGAGAGACACATGCTCGCCCAGAGCTCCCTCAGGGGGGTTTCTGTCTAGACGCAGAGGGCTAAAACCAACAAGATGTGTCTCAGTGTTGAGAAGAAAAAAAAATACTCGCTCAGTTCTTTAAATTCAGATGGTTTTGTTTCTTCTTCTTCTTCTTTCATTCAGGCCTGGGTCCCTCCCCGCTCCACCAGACCCTCCCCCCGGGCTACCCGCCCTCTCTGCCGGGCTCCATGCCTCCTCCCTACCAGTATGCCAGGGACCCGCAGTCTGGCCAGCTAATCGTCATCCCTACTGAACACCTGCCGCATTACGGTACGAAAGCTGCCGCCCGTCTCCGAGAGCGTTCCAACATATGAGGTCACAGGAAAGCGCAGGATTGCGCAACAATCAGGCGGCTTCTCAAATTTGACAGGAGAGCGCCGAGACGCGTTGGAAACAAGAAGGTTTTTCCTCCTGCGGCAAAACAAAACAAATTTCCCATAAAAGACTGTTAGATTTCCTACATGTTCATACTTCTACCATTTAAATGTGTAAATATTGAACTTGTTCATCTTTACATATTGATCAGTTTTACACTTTTTAAGAAGTTAAGTTAAGAATATCTTGTGATCTTTTCAAGGAGAACTTGTGGTTCCTGCGAAGTCTGGTAAAGAATGGGGCTTGATTTTAGGACTTTCAAAGGCTTCGTATGGATAGGAAAAAGTGAGCAAGAATAAACATTTATTTCCAGGCTTTATTTAATATTCCATCATCTAAATGTTATTTTCTCCTCTGTATCCTCTCTTCTTTATGGAGAAGTTCATTCCTCCGTGTATTTATTATCCCTTTTCCCTCCTTTCTCTCTTGTGGCCAAACTGCCTCCTATCATTTGTCTTCTTTCTTTTTATTTCTCCCTTCTTTCCCTTTGTGTGTCCATTTAACACTCTTAAACCAGTCTTTTCCACCTAAAAGTGGGAACATTTATCTTCTTTATCTTTTTAGTTTTTTTAAAATGCGTCTTGATTTGAGCTGAACAAGAAAACTCAATATGGTTTTCTCTAGAGAGAATGCAAATCAGAGCAGGTTCTCCAGGAAGTACTGAATATATCACTGCATTTTCTTAATTTATACTCTTACTGAACAAACACTTCAGTTAATCTCCTTCAGCAGATTGTCTTACCCACTTAGCTTGCAGCATTCGTGCGAATGTCTCTAAAGTTAACAACGGGCTTCTCAAAGTCTGCCGTGTTTCTCCGTGGCGCAGCAGGAGGCGACATGCTGGAGCGCGGAGCCCCGGTGTGGTCGAGCGTGTACGGGCCGAGCAGTTCGCTGCAGCACGCGGCGCAGCTGCAGCTGCTCTCCCAGCATCAGATGCTGCGGCAGCAGGAGCTGTTCATGATCCAGCAGCACACGGCGCAGGTCCTGGAGCTGCAGAGGAACGCGCAGCTGGTCGTAAGTGCAGCATGTGTCTACTTGCAGGAAGCGTGCGTCTTTGCACACCAAAGCAAGGTCCGTGACGCCACATACACACACACGTCAGAAATATCTCCTCTGCTCTGTCACAGGAGCGCCTGAAGGCCAGTGAGCACCGGCCGGAGATCGAAGACAAAGTTGACAAGCGGAACACCGACCCGAAAACCCGACCCTCCTCCATATCCTCGCCGTCACCTGTGCTGCATCCTCGCAAGCCTCCTCCTCCCTCCCGATCTCCGACGCCGTCCACGTCCTCCCTCACCCCTCTGCCTCCGACCCCCTCCCCGGTGACCACCCTGAAGTCTGAGGAGGGAGGACACAGAGTCCTGTCTCACGCACCGAAGCTCCTGCCTCACCCGACGTCTCCACGCTCGGCCTCTCCGCCCCCGTCCTCGCCGCGGCGGCCCAAACAGGAGGAGGGGGAGGCGGGAGTGAGGGAGCAGAGGAAAAAGTCGACCTCTACACCCTTTGAAGGCATCTACTCTGGTAAGCACCTGTACCACTGAAATATGGCTGCCAGATATTAGGGAAACGGGCGACGCTGTTCATGACTTTGACTCTTGGGGGATAATTTAGATTTCTTCTAAGACAAAAAAAGAAATTTCCTTGTGAAACTTACTTTTGTTTTTAGTTCTTATCCTTATTATATAATTTAAGTCAAATTTTTTAATTGTTTTGTTGCTGTTTGTAGTTTTGCTCATTTTACCAAAACAGGTTTCTCTAGTGAATGATATTTTGGATCTCAATGAGAAAACTCATATAAAGATCATATAAATGCCATGAAAGTCTGAATGCCACAATTTAAGATTTAACCAGTTTGGGTCAAACAGTTGAAACCTGGACACGCCTCGGTGAATAACATCTAAACTCGGGTTAATTATTGCTCTGAATATGTTGTTTTTTCAGCAAATAGCCTTTTGAGTCTGTATACTCCAGTTAACGATTAATCGATTGCTAAATTAGTTGACAATTATTCAGTAAGCGATTTGTCACGATTAATCCGATTAATCATGTCAGCCACAACCCAAACTGGTTTGTTGTTGACAGAACAGGCTAAAATTAAAGATCTGACATGTTTATGTTAGAAGGATTTATTTAGTTGCAGAGACAAACTTTGACACAAATAATCAAAGATATGCTAAAGGAATGCTACGTTGTTTAATTTTAGACAATAATATGTTTAGTTTCTTATCCAAAAAAGGAATTTAATTGTTTGCTTGAATCATTTCATGGAATTCTAAAATTGTATAAAAAAGGCTTAAATGTAAAAGTCAATTAATCACCAAAAATAATCAATTAATTGTCAAAACAATCGATTAATCGTCAGAAATGATCGAAATGATTAGCTGCGGCCCTAATCTGAGCCTGCGTGTATAACTTTCACATTAATGGGTTTTGAAATAATCTACAGTAGATGTCAAGAACGGGCTCTCCCATCTACTTTCTAAAGCTCCATAGAAAAATGAATTCAGATGCATCAAATAAAATACGTACTGTGTCTTTAAATGTTCATAACCTTCTGACCAGAACTGTAGTTTCACAACCAAAATGTGAAGAGTTCTCAGGTCTGTATGCGCTGATGATGCGATTGTGTTTTACTTTGCCTCTGTTACAGATCTGCCTCCAGGTTACGCTTACCAATCCATCACTGCGCCGTTCAGATCCTTCCCGCCTTATCACGTCCCGGCATCGGCAGCTGAAAACCCGGAGGCACATCGATCCTGCTCTCCCGCTGCCGCTGATCTTTTAGCTTCGTCTCACCACCATTCCAGGCTTTTGGATGCGGAGATCAAGCCCCAGAGCCTGGAGCCCCCGAAGGCGGGGTCTTTCCTTAAACGGGAGCCATGCGAGGAGCACCATCAGCCGGATCTGAGCCGCACCACCGACCGGGCCACCGAGGATGACGAGGTGAACAGGCAAGCCCCAAAAACTCCCAGTCCTTTGATTCCACCAGGTGAAAACCAGCGAGAAGTGGGGAAGGAAGAGAAGAACGACGGCGAGGTTAAAACGGAAACATCGCCCAACGCCTGTCAGACGGTGAAGGCCCTGCCCTCTGCTCCTGCAGAAGACGAGCCCAAACCAGAACTTATCCAGGAAGCAGAGCTGGCACCATATCACCGATCCATCTCTTCAGAGTCAGACAATCAAGAAGCGCCTCAGATGTGTGTGTCGTCAGACCAGACGGCCGTGTGTGAACAGGTTCCGCCCGACGACGCCTCCGACTCCTTCCCTCCCTGTCTGGAGGAAAGTACCTGTGAGCCTCCCATCCTCGGCTCCCCGCTCCCGCTGCTCATCAGCTCAGAGGACCCCATGGGGGGCATGCTGGCCCTGCTGACGGCCAGCGAGTTGGCCCAAGCCCGGCCCAGAACCCCACCCACCCTGACGCGCGAAGGCCAGGTGGAGGACCCCACTTTTGCTTCCGCCTGCAGCAGCGCCGCCGCTCTGGAGATGGTGGCTCTGGAAGGCATGGCCCTCCTCAGCCAGATAGCTCAAAACGAGGCGGAGCTTGTTTTCCACACACAAGGTAAGCGGTCGCTATCGACACACTCATTCTAGAGACACACCGATCATTCCACTAGAAATCAGATGATTTCATTTGATTGGCAGCTCAAATACTTAAAAAACTGCTTTATTGGTTTATTTTGGCAATGAGACCAAATGAACTAACTGTTGTTCAAATTGAAAGCTGTAGTTTTATTTTAAATATCTGTTATTTTGCTAATGTAAAACAGGTTAGCAGATTAATTTAAACCTTTTGAGCCCACAATTTATTAAACTTGCTGGAATAACAATAATATAAAAAGTCGAAATATTTGCAGGGTGTCTTTAAACTCTTTAAATTCATGTATACAAATAAGGCCTTGAAATGCCGTAAATTGGCCTTAAATACATTAATCACAGGTCTTAAATTTTCATGTGGCACGACTTTTTATTCTCATATATTCTATGTAGTTTATTTTTTGTTAGACTTTCCTGTCAGGCAAAATCTTGAGTCACACGCAGACGTCTTCGTTACATTCTGGGACTCGATGCGTTTGAGGTTGTCGCTAAATAGCTGCTAACATAAACTCACAAGCTAGCTAGCATCTTTGAGTCTATCATTAGTAAGTCTACATTTTTTGGCTCAACGATATTTGTCTTTGCCACCGGCTCACTTCTGTTTCCAACCCATACAATGATGTGTCATTCTGGGCATAAAGGCTTGGCAATGCTGTATAAAATATGCAGTTTTCTTTTGTGCATTTTGTCATGATAGGTCTTAAATTTCATCCTTAATGGACCTGTGGAAACTTGCTTAAATTATGTATTTGAACATGTTTTAAATCGTCCAGAAAGAAACCTGATTGGTGCGTCTCAACGTCATTCTGTTAGGTTTCTTCTTCTCTTCCTCTAATATTCCAACGTTGTGCGCTTTTTCCTCTCAGATCTCACATTAGACAGTCTGGACTGTCTTCTTGAAGCGAGCAGACACGTTTTACTGGAGGCAATAGAAAAGCAGTCCCACATCGATCTGCCAAGAACTCTGGACCCCGACAAGAAGTACAGCTGGAGGCAGAGGAAGGAAGAGCCGGTAAGACGAAGAATCAGGAATGCGTGTCGGTCAACGAAAGCCTCGGCGGCGGGACCCTCATGTTTGCTTCTTGTGTTTCGGTGCAGCTGTACAGCAAGATGGCGGTGGACATGTTGGACGCCGTGGAGGTGGAATACCGCGTCCGCCTGGCCGAGTTGCAGAAGACGTACAAGGAGAAGCAAAGGGAGATGAGCAAACTGCAGCGGCGCAGGGACAAGAGGTCAGCGCTTACGCTAAGAGAACCTCAAGATGAATTAATCACGGTGCTTGACACCCTCCGCCGTAACTTAGATCTAACTTTCTTCTGGTCAACATCAGAGAGAGGCAGCAGCAGGAGGACGAGAGGAGGAGTCTGACCAGGCGTGGCAGAGGAAGACCCAGGAAAAGGAAACATTTGCCAACACCTACCAAACAGGACAGCAGGCCTGGAAAGTGAGGGGGTTCACTTTTTTTTTAAATTTCTCTCAGTTCTTGCTGCATGTTTGAAAGTGTGTATCTTTTCTGCCAGGGCGAGTCGAACAGTGCAATACTCTGAGGACTCTGAAGCCGGGGAAGGACAGAGAAAGAGGTTCCGGCTGTCCAGAGACGGCGAGGACACGGAAACCGGAGCTGGAGGAGAGAAGAAGAAGAAAAAGAAGAAGAGGTGCTGGAACGACCAGGAGCCGTCCAGCTCTCACGTTCTAGAGGTAGGTCACCCGAGATTCAGCAGAGTCTGCGGAGCGTTGTTCTGGTTAGTGACCTGTCTGGTGGCGTTTGTAGGCCATGAAAGCGAAGTGCGGTCACCTGTGTGAGCAGGAGCAGCTGGCCTCCGACCTCGACAGGGCGCTGTCGCTCTCGCAGCTCGGCTCCCTCGGCGGCCCTCGCAAGCTCACCTCCGGCTCCCGGTCAGACAAGTCAAAGGACCGGTGCTCCGAAAGCGGGCTGAAGGAGCGAGGCGCTCACTCCGCCGTCAAAGCCGGGAAGCTCAAGATGGCCGCCAAAGCTTCAGCTACCGAGACCGTCCGAAAGGTGAAAGGTCAGAAGAAGTCCATGTTTTCTCCGGTGAGATCGGAGATCAGCAGCTGCTCCAACAGTGAGTATCCGGAGAGGAAGCGTATGTGGTCGATTCACAAACTGTTTTCTGCAGAGATGCCTGCATCTGACACTGGTTGAATGGCACATTTCCTCACGCTGCAGACACAAACTTCAGTGGATTTACTGGGAGACTGATGATGATTGAACGGGGTTACTGGGGCAGTAGCCCAGGGCCCAAAGAAAACTCAGCATGTTTTACAAATATTACATCTTATATTAAAGTCATGGGCTCATTTCGGATGTTATTTTATTTTTTTATGAATATTTATCAATTGAAAATACACTCATATTTGAAAATTATCTTTTTGGGACCAATATGGACATTTTAAACTGACCGTCCATCAAAAAATGTGTAGGCCTACCTATTAATGTTCTGTAAAATAAATTTTGTTTTCCAGAATAGGGCACCAAACTGGCTCCAGCTCAGGGGCCCTTATTATTCTTGATCCATCCCTGCCAATACAGTGATGCATAAGCACAGAACGTAAAAAACAATCATAAAAAAATTAGACTTGATAAGGTTAATATCTAGTTTCAATCGACTTTATCAAGTCTTCTTATTGAGCGTTTTGTAAGTCAGTCCCTGTAAAGTCCTACATGTTTTTAATCCAGTAGCCTTTACATGTGACTTTATTTATTCTTTACCTTCTCGGCCTCACGGATCATTAACCGCACTCTCTCTGCACCAGATTCAGACTCAGAGGAGCTCGTCTCTTCTCGAGTGGGCTGGCTTCCTCACTCGCGTCCCCACGACGGCTCGTCCAGAAGGAGGCGCTCGGCGGCGTCGCCGACCTCCCTGCTGCCCACCCAGAAATCGTCGAGGAAGAAACACAAGCACTTATCCCTGCTGCTGGAGGAGGCGGGCCTCAGCTCCTCCGACAACGACTCCTTCGACCAAGGTTACTGACCAAATCTTACAGCTTCACTGCCGAGTCAGGCGGTTGTGTGTCTGTGAGGCTAAGCTAGCTCCTGTCAGACTGTGTTAGCTTCACCATCCCTACCTCTCTTGCTGCTGGCTTTTTCCTGCAAAAATGAGTTTGTTTTTTTTCTTAGTTTTGTTTTTTCTGAAGAGTTTACCTATTTCTATGGAGATTTTTTTATTGCCTTAAGTGTTTTCTTTTGTAGCATTTGTACAAATCATGTGAATTGTGAGATCTTTTTTTCCCCCCACAAAGCTTGTATCGCAAGTTTGGTATTTCTAAGCTTTATTAAAGGTGTTGATTTGATTGGTACAGATTGCAAAGTGCTGTGGTCCTTGTGTCCGCTTCATCTTGTTGTGTCTGTTTCTGTCAGCCTGTCCAGCTGCCATTGCACCTCACACATCCGTTAGAAGGCTCCGTTTGTCAAATATCCCTTCGCTTCTCCCAGATATGTTTGGAGAGCACGTCAGGAAGTTGAGCATTAATTCCTGGGTTTGTTTTTATTACCGTATGACAGGCAGATTAGTGATACTTTCTGCTAAATGTTTCCAGGTGATGTGACAGGGTTGAGATTTGAGGGATATTTGGACAATCGAGCTCCTCCTGTGTGTCTACTAAACCTTCAAATAACCCTTTTCCCTGCTCTCTCTCAGACACCTTGCTCTGTCCTCTCACTGTCCCCCTCTCATCCTTGACCCTCCGCCCCCCACTTTATTTCCCTTCCCATGATGCTTTGAGTGTCTCTCAGCCTGTTCCATGTGCTTGTGCTGCCGCCGCTGCGACTTTACAGAGGCTTGGCCAGGACTAGCGCGGCCTTGAGCCTACACTACCTCGCTACGGCGACCCTACGCTGTGGCTAAGGCTTTGCTTTTAAAGCTAGTCTGCGCTAAGGCTAGGCCGTCGCTGCCCCGCCCCGCCCCGCCCTGCCTGAGGCCACACCCCTGTCGCCTGCTCTGTAAGTAGGAAGTGCCCCTCCCTCCATTTTGTTTTTCATTTATTTTATTTATTGAACACTAACATGAAACGTGAGGAAATTGAGCTACATTCACAGATCATTAACTTTTATCTTGTTTTGGGTTTTTTGTTAATTTTCTCGCGAATTTGAAGCTCTCCAAAGCTAGCCATGGTTACTTCCCCACACTTCCCCAACGCTGACTCTTGTTGGCTTAAAAGTTTAAAGGAGGGGCGTTTCGGGAACAGAGGACGGTAACCATGGTGACTCTAATCACAAAGGAGCATATTACCAAAGGGGCCTCACAGGGCTGTCCTCTCAGTGCCTGCTTGTTGCCAACGCCTGTCTGCTGCCGTTGACACACCGTGGATTCACAGCACAGCAAAACTGGGCTATTTCCTGGAAAATAATGTAGTTACCAAAAAAAATCACACTGCTTGACTTTTCTATTTACATTTTGTCCTGTTGCAACCACAAAATTCAACGCATTGATATCTAAATTTATAGAGCAATACAAAATATCTCCTAACGGACTGAAATTAAATTTCGACACACAAAAAATGAGTGTCTGAAAACCAACACTTCAAATTAATCTGATCACACTATACTCAGTGATACATGGTGGGGGAAGCATCATGCTGTGGGACATCTTAGCCACGCTAAGAAAAATGTAAAAAATTGTAGTAAGATGTTTTATTCTCAAAATATTTCCTTTATTCTCATGTTAGTACAACTTTATTCTCAGTGCTATTTTATTCTGGTGATACTATGACTTCATTCTCATAATATTTTATTAGTGCAACTTTATTTGAATTGTTTTTTACCATGGCCCTAATATGTTGTAACGCAAAACTGAAGTTGAAGTCTTAAAAATCAAAATCTAAAAATTGTTTCTAGTCCAACTCTGCCTTTTGGGTCTTTTATTTTGTAAAGCTAGAATACTTCAGCTACCAGAGTCAGACATTTGTACCCCTTTTTCTTTGCGTAATTGCTCAACCCCTCAGTCAAATTGGATGGATCAATGTTTAACTCTTGAACCACATTTTCAATCACACTCAGGTCTGGACTTTGACTGGTCCAATCCTAACATGCTTTGAACTTAACCATTCCAATATAACTCTGGTTCCATGTTTATGGTTATTGACCTGCTTGATAGCGTAACCTTCCATCTTCCCACCAATACTAACTAGTGCCTGCTGAGTAAAGCATCTCCACAGCATGATACTATCACCACCATGCCTCACCATGGCGATGGTGTGCTCAGTGATGTATAGTGTTGCACAAAATCCTACATGTAGGCCAAGATGTTCGGTTTTAGTTTTATGTGATCAGAGGAATTAGCACATAACAAACTAAATTCACTCAACAATGGTTTTATTATGACTGTGATTTGACAGACCATAACTAATGAATACTGTACATATTTAGATTGTTTAAGAGTTTTAAAGCTTGGGACACTGTGACGGTCTGTCACATAAAATCTCAATAAAGTAACTTGATGTTTGTGGTTGTAACGGGAGAAAATGTGCAAAAGGTGCATTCAGGGAGTATGAGTAGATTTCAAAGTGTTTCATTTTAAACTGTAGTGGAAAGAAAAGTCCTGTTTAGTTTTCCCAGCCTACTCTGTGTTAATAATGCGACATTAAGCCTTTGTGTACTGTGCATCCACACTCACTGTTAACACTCTAACCCCTGAGGAGAAGCTCCTCCTGCTCATCTGCTGCTCTGGACCTAACCGCTAACTTCCAGCAACACACAGCCTAACCAGCAGAATGCCTCAGTGTGTGTCCGTCTCTGCCTCTCTCTGTGCTCTGCCGGGTTTGTCGGACTTTAAAAACGGAGGGTTTTTATTTTTCCTCCTTCACCCTCTCGCTCCATTAATACAAAATCTCCAAGGCCGGGCTTTCGACTCACCTCCTACCCCCTCCCACCTCCCAGTCTCTGCAGATGTGTGTCTGGTTGTGTTGCTCACACCTCGTGCATGGTTGTGGTTCTTCTCCAAGCTCCGCTGTTTCTGTGCAGCTTTACGGCGCGAAGGGAGGCTGCAGTGGGTTTGGACCTTGTATCTTCACCTCCAGGAGTGTGTGTGTGACTGCATAGATGCATTGTTCTTGAGATCCCACTTAGTTTAGTTTTGTATCTTTATATTCTCTGCGTTGACGATGAATCCCAGACGGATGCTGCGAGCCGTCTCCATGCCTGCGCTCACAGCTTTCTCTCTCCCACACAGAGACCTCAGAGGATGAAGAAGAGGATGAGTCGGATTCGGACGATGACGAGGATGATGATGATGGCGGCTGTGAAGAGAGCGGACTGGGTCTGCTGGCCAGGTTTGCGGCCAGCGCCCTCCCTGTCAGCCCGCCCCCGTTGAGCCTCCTCAATGATGGGAAACACTGCAGCAGCAGGCAGAGCACGCTGGGTAAACCCAAACACACGCAAATGATCTGAGTTCTGACTCGGATAAGTCCTAGATCATCATTTCTAATTGGATGATTTCTTTCAAATTTATTGTTCCGTTAAAAATTTTAAACTTCTTTGTGATTTGGAGGGATTTTATGTACTAGACTGATGGCTCCTAAAAACTTTGACCTAAAAAATCTTCTAGCTTAAGCAGTTTTACAAGACATTTTCAATGCAGTAGATGCACAAATAATGGAATAAGGTTTTTACTTCCAAACTGTGTAATTTATTGACATAATTTTCCATTAAAAATGTTATGTTCAAGTGAAGAAAGTATATTCAATCCCTATATGTAAGAGTAGGGATGCACCGATATGAACATTTGGGCCAATCTCAATATCCGATATTAATACCGCCGTTAAGGCAGATAACCAATATTTACCGATGTCGTAAATGTTATATATGACTAATCTTTAGATAACTTGGAAAAAAGCAATCGCGTCGCTGACTTCAGTACTGGTTCTCTGCTTTAGTTAAACTACCCACAATCCTTTGCTGCTTCTCTGTCACTTTCACATGTAAACCTTCTCCCCTTTCCCTTCATAAATGAACAGCAGCAAGATGAAAATAAATATCGGTTGTTAATATTCTGCCGTGTTTTTACTTATTAGGCCAATGCCGATCTGTTAAACAATGATTAATAGCAATATTAGTGCCAATATATTGTGCATCTTTATGTAAAACTGTTTTACATTTTGAAAAATAAAAACTGAAATATGGATACATAGATATAGAGACCAATAAGCTAATTTTTTCCATGTTGTTTTTGTGGCTTTGAACAAATTTCGCTTTGCTGGACCAAAGGCAAAAACGGTTCTCTGGGCGTTCCTTTTAATTTAAATAATTTAAGATGGAAGAAAAAGGATGTTGTCGTTATGAACAAGGACGTTAATGAGGTGAATACAGAATAATCCTGAAGGAAAACCTGCTAGAGTAGGGAGGTCCAAAGTGTGGCCCTTGAAATAATTTTGGTTGTCCGTGTTTCTTTTAAAAATAAATTCCTTTTTATGTTTTGGATCTTAAAGAATTTATAGATTTCATAAAAATATTATTCAGCAGGTAAAACATTTTTCATTTTAAATTTAATACATTTTATGGCCTGTGAGCAGTTTATTTTTCTAAATGGAGAAGCAAAGCTATATTTGAACTGTACAGGTCAAAGAATGGCCCAGTCAAAGTCCAGACCTAAAACCAACTGAGAATGCTTTGCATCACATTTTCTCTGTCAGGTTCACCCGAGTGCGAGTGGTCCGATTCGGGCTTGGACTTGAGGCAGAGGAAGTTCCCCTCCCTCCTGCACGGGCGGCGCTCCGCCCCCGAGCTCCCCCTCCTGCCGCCGGCGACCCGCCGAGGCGACCAGCCCAGCCCCACCAAGCGAGACGAAGCACTGCCGGTCAAGCGAAAGCCTCTGACGAAAGCCCGCCCCTCGCCTCGATCTCCGCGGAGATTCAGCTTCGACCTCTCCGCCGGCGTCGGGGGCTTCAGCGAGGACGAGGGCTGGAACCGGCGGCGCAGCGAGCGGATCTTCCTCCACGACGCCAGTCAGATGTCCGTGTCGACGTCTTCCTCCACCAGTCAGAGCTCCTCATCCTCCGCCTCCGCTCTGCCTCTCACCCCGAAGCCATCCTCCAAACCGAAAACCCCTCCAGCGGTCCGAGAGGGAAAAGACATGATAAAAGTACGTCAATTGTTTCTCAACAGGTATAAATTGGTGCAGAAAAGCTTCTATGGCTGTTTTTAGTCCAGTGGAATTTAATTTTCAGCTGGTGCGATTCACCTTTACACTGCACCGTGTCAAACTATTAGAAAGTCCTCTTCAGTGCCTCTAGTGGCGCTGCACCCAGAACAACTGAAGGAAGCGGAACAAAAACCTCTGAAGAAGAGTATAGCTTCCTTTTTCACAAAATGTAAACAAAAACATGGAGTACCATCAAGTTTTAGCGGTTGAAGGATTTCTCTTTTGTCTTTGGTAAAAGATCACAAGCTGTTTCTCCTGCTAGCGCTAGACTCCTAAGTCTTTGGTTATTTTTACCCAGAATGCTCTGCGTTATGGTCACCATCCACATATTCATTCGAACCCCATCAGAGTTCTCTTCAACTGAGACACCAGATGTTTGGTCAGACCAGAGCTCACTTTTTTGACGCACATCAGGGTTGGAGGCGGACTATAATGCATGGCATTCTGGGTAAATACAACGTGTGTGTCTAGCACCAGCGGGAGAATTGACTTGTAGTCTTTTTTCAACGACAAAGTGAAGTCCTACCACCGCTAAAGTCTGATGCTACTCCATTTTTGTCTACATTTTGTGAAGAAGGAAGTTGCGCTTGTGTCTTCTTCAGAGGGTTTCATGTTTTTTCCTTCAGTGGTTCTGGCTGCAGCGCCGCCACAGGCGAGGAGGGAAACAGGTTTTTAAAGAGTTTGGATCGTTTGACCCAGTTCAGTGAGAAAGCAAACCCCACCAGCTGAAAACGTAGCAAATGTTGCAACTTTGTTCCCCAATCGAACCGAGTCAACCAGACTATCAGGTGTGAAAACGCCTCACTGAATAAAACAAGTCCTCTTCTCCTTCATCTTCCCCATCTTTTTCCGATGCTCCTTCCTTCCAGCCTCAAACTCTGCATCCTTTTCTTCATCTTGACATTTTTCTGAGTGAGCGTGTCGGAGTGCCAGCAGGGTTTCTCTGTGCTGACCTGCTGTCTGTGTCGTGTTGTTGACGAGAGAGCGGACAACTGCAGGCAGTCTGGGAACTTTGCACCCTCAGTCTGTGTGTTAAGATGGAAATCTGTCCAGAAGACGCTAGCTGCTGTTTTTCATTCTTACACATTCCTTATTTCTTCACTTTTCCTCTCTTCAAACAGAAAAAGAAGCAGAAGGACCCTTCTGTGCCGGTCAGCCCGTCCACTTTGTGCAGTCCGGTCTCTGATGGGCCAGCGCCTCTAAGCCCGGCACATAAAAGCCAATCTAAAGGCAAAACCAAAGCAAGAGAGGTCAGTAAGGGGGGGAATCTGTTGCTACACTCCAAAAGTATAAATCTTGCCAAGTACTTTTGGTCTAGTTTCTACTGCAAATATCTTAGTACACTTGAAAAATTAGCTTAGCTGTAACGTTTCAGCAAGATGTAGGAGTTTTTTTGTAAGTCAATACTTTTGTAATATTGATGAAAAAGTGCTAGTTCCACTGGCATTTTATTTCACTTATAGCTAGAACTTTTTTTTTATTATTGATCAGGAATTATTGGTTTAAAACAAGCCCCTATTTCTTGATGAAATGTTACTAATAAGCTAGTTTTGTTTATTCAAATGTACTAAGATATTTGCTCTGGAAACTGGGCGAAAAATACCTGGTAAGATTTTCTGTTTTTACAGTGCATTCAGATTGTAATTTGTGAAAACGTTTCTGCCGCACAAAATAGCCTACCGCTTGATGTAGGCTATTTTGTCCTGAGCTGAAACAGTTGCTTTTCTTATTCACCTTGAGTATTGTCTGTGAGTTTTTCTAAATGCTAACGAATCACCGGGGTCTCCTCGTAGCCGTCCAGGGGCGCCGTGAGCCGGCTGATGGAGAGCATGGCGGCGGACGAAGACTTCGAGCCGAACCAAGACAGCAGCTTCAGCGAAGACGAGCTCCTCCCGCCACGAAACAGCAGCGTCTCCGAGAGGTCGTCCACACCTGGTCGGCATCCGCGCAAACACACACCGTCCGCTGCAGGACTGAGAGGAGAAGCGCGCTAACGGCTGCTTTTGTGTTGTCGTGTTCAGCTCCAGTGCAGTGCATGTTGGATAAGGACTCCCTGGTGGACGGACTCAGAGTTCTGATCCCGATGGACGACCAGCTTCTCTACGCAGGACACGTCAACACCGTACACTCCCCTGACATGTGAGCACAGCTGCAGATAAAGCTGAACATGCGCTACCTGGCGTACCTGTTATATATATATATATATATATATATATATA
>CAEFZY010048781.1:0-25540 GCA_903066815.1 Brachyrhaphis roseni
GGGGGGGGGTGGGGGGGGGGGGGGGGGGGGGGGGGGGGGGGGGGGGGGGGGGGGGGGGGGGGGGGGGGGGGGGGGTGACAGCTGAAGCTTCTCTTCGCTCATCCTGGTTCATACAGTGTTGAGGTTGTTTTTTTCCCCCTTTCTTTCTTTTTTTCAGGGCCTTGATTGCGAACAGCTCGTTCTGAGCTCTCAGCTGTGGGAAAGAGAAGTAAGGATTAACACGACAGAGGCCTGTTGATAGCAGGTGCTGGAGCCGTAACCTTCCCATTCCAGGCCAACATTCCTGCCTGTCATACCCCCCAAACCCCAACCCCTTCCTCTTCATCCCCCCTTGGGTCTGTGAGTGCTCTATCTCCAGCCACACCATCTGGGACTGTTTGTTCTTCAGCGTCAGGTTCGGATGGGAGAGTGTTTGTACTGCTTCAGTCACTCAGCGCGTGGAGTGTGTACCACTCCGTGTCATCTGAGGTCATGCTAATCGTCAAACTAGTAACGGAACATGTAAACTGCTGAGTGGCTCCGTATCCGCTTCAAATGTCCAAATCTTTGTCTATGTTCTGCTGATGTGGAAAAAACACGTCAATTACAGCGTTTCCACTGAGGTGAGCAACGAAATGAAATTCACACGTGAAAAAATATTGTTCATGAGATAAGTCATTAATTCGGTCATGACGCTCATTATGAACATGTGAACAGGCTGATTCAGGTGTGATTTTCATTTCTTATTTTCTTTTTTTTGACATTATCAGAATATAGACAAAGATTTGTGCACATCTGTAATGAAAAAGCAGCTAGTGTTCATGCTTTGGATGGGAGCTTTTTTTAAACTGGCCTTTTGTTCCCGATGAGCGAATTTATTTTCGTAATTTCAATTTGCGCAATTTTATGGTCAACAGAAACGCAGGATCCAATCCGAGAGCAACACCACAGCTCTCTGGGTTAAAACGCTTTAAAAGGACACGTAAACTCTCTTTGAAGGACTTCAGCATAGCTTGAGCAGTCAGACCTGGCGCTATCGCCGTATCTGCGTGGCTTCGCTTTGTAGTTTAGCTCCTGAGGTATTTTATGGCTGATAAGCAAAATGCAGTGGCTTCTCTTAATCTCGGAGGTTTCCATTTGAAGTGCAGAATCACAGAGAAGAGGAGAAATCTGTTCCCCGTCCTCTGCACACCTCTTATCATAAACAGGCTGTGAACACCATGTCTCCACACTAGCAGTCACTGTGACATTGGTCCAGTTGGAGACACAGTGAAGGAGACTAATGGACAAAAATAATTTGTTTTCGAAACCGTCAACACACTCGTCGGAAAACTACTTCAACTCTTGCTGATTCCGTGGGATTCGGGAGGCTAAATGTACCAGGGGTTGCTAATCAAACGCAGTTGATCATTAGCAGCTGTGTGACCAGCTCGGGTTTTAGTGGTTTGCTGGTCCGAAGAGTCCAGATGTGTGTGTGTTTACACAATGCCATGAAGAAAGACATCAGCAATTACTCTGAAAAGAAACTGTTATCCATTAATCTGAGAAGGGTTTGTAAGTCCATTTCCAAACTATTTGAAGGAGCACTCCCTTTGACTTGCACCCGACTTTTTAAAGGGGCAGTATTATGTATTTTCAAGGCACAGAGTGCCATTTTATAGCACCATCAAGTAGCTGTGTTAACTTCTGTTGCCATAAAAGTGCTTTGTCAAATATAAATTAAAAGAAATTTATAATTTAACACCTTGAAATTGGGCCTCTGTCTCTTTAAACACACCTGCTCTTTCTGAAACTCCGCCTTCAGGAAGTCACAACATAGCTCCGCTATTAACCCTCTAGCAACGTTTCTACCTGCATTTCACTGAGAAGTAGCTCTTATAATGAGCCTTTGTGCAGTTCAAACACATGTTTGCTAATTGCTGTTGGCTAGTCTGAAGGGGCTGAATGAGGCGCAAGCTCAGACGCTTGGAAACTTCAGCTCTGAGGAGGAGCTGTGTTCTCAAAGGCGGAGCTAGATCCAACCAGGCGTTTTGCTCAGCTGAATGGTTGCCATGGGAGATTAAAGGATTTCTCAAACATGTATGAACAAATCAAGGCAACACTCCAGGTGTGTTTTGGATGAGGAAATAACATTGTAACATAATTTAAAGCTCTAAAAGGTCTATTTTTTATGATCCTGCCCCTTTAAAGTTTGTATTCTGAGTCCAGCAGCTGGGCAAAGTTCAAATAAATCATTAAATCTCTGAAATAATATCATATTCATGTCATAAATGAGTGTAAGAAGACTTCTGACCAGCCCAGGATCTCTCTGTCTCTTTGTGTTTCCCTGAGCTCTGCAGGTTAGAACTAATGTAATCCCAGAACCCCACAGAAACCAGCCCTATTCTCAACCGGTTCTGCTAAGCCAAAACAGGTCGCCTTTCTCTTTCTGTAATCGGACACCGCGGATTAGACGGAGACGGCGGCATTTCCCAGCCGACTGGGCTTAGTGGCTGTTTATTTGGACTTAATTACCAAGGAGAGTGGAAACCCTACAGCTTCCGAAGACGGAGCCCTTTCAGTCTAGGGCGAAGCAGGAACAATCTGAGACGGTTCAGGGAAGGCATTTGACGCTTCTCCCGGTGGTCTACGTTTGTTCTGTCGAGTCTCAGAAGTTGATGAGACCGAAATATTGGATTAAGAAAGGTAAGAATTATGGGTGCTTCCCCTGTTTGAACACCACAACCTGAGTCGGCGTGTAAACGGATCTCTTCAGCTTTGGTAACACGTTTGTTGACATCATGCCAGCGGTTGTTCTCAAGCTGTGGGTGCTTTCCAAGAGCTGAATGAATGAACAAGAGCTCATCACTCTCTAAAACCAAAGAGATGCCAACTGTTCTTATCTGATCTGCAAATGTTTCAACGTGCCTGATGGTACAAGGCCTATGAAAAGTATTTATCTCCCCTTCGATGTTTCACACTTTCATAAATCAAGTTATTGTCAATTTCAGTTGGACGGAAAACTTATGTTGTCAATGAAATAAAAATGACAAAAGATAAAGTACATGGTAGTACTTTATCGACATGTTTAGCATGTAGATTAGTCTACAGGTTAGCATCAATCCTCTCCTTCAAGTCAATATTTAGTTTGGTTGAGTTCACAGAACTAAATCTGTCATTATGTAAAGTCAACTTTTTTAAGCTTTACATCATATATTATTCCCTCATCAAAAACATACTTAGACTCTTGCTTTGTTTTTCTTCTTGCATGTTTGAGAAATCCTTTAATTTCCATGGCAACTATTCAGGTGTGCAAAATGCCTCGGTAGACCAAGCTTCGCCTTCAAGGATGAAGCTCCTCCTCTGAGCTACAGTTTCCAAGCGTCCGCCTCACAGAGCAGCCCTCACCCACTGAGCTCCTTTAGACTAGCCAGCAGCAATTAGCAAACACCTGCGCTCATTATAGGAGCTACATCTCAGTGAAATGCTGGAAAAAATGCTGTTAAAGGGTTAATAGAGGAGCCATGTTGTGATGACTTCCTGAAGGAGGAGTTTCAGAAACAATTTCAAGGCGTTAAAAGAAATTTAACTAAACATACAGACGAAGCTACAACAAAAACTGACTTTTTCCTACTATTTCCCAATAGCTGCGTTTCCATCCACAAAAAAAATTTGCAAATTGAAATTACAAAAATGTATTCGCTCAGTGGAAACAGTGCAATTTGGAAAAAATGTCGGGTTAGGTGTATTTTTTTTGGCTGTATCAAAATTAAGGTATTTTTATGGGAACACTTTTCGATGGCGCCACGTTATTTTTAATAACTTATCCCATGAACAAACTCATTCATATGAGAGTTCAGCTACATTTGTTACTTATCTGGAAACAGCACGATTACGAAATTTTATTTTTTTTGACATTAGCCAAATATTAACTAACTTTTGTGCACATTTTTAATGTAAACGCAGCTAATGACACACTATTTTGTAATAATTTATTGCATAAAATTCTTTATATGAAGTTTGTGGCTGTAACGTAGCAAAATGTGAAACAAATCAAGGGGTGTAGATACTTTTGCGAGGCACCGCAAATAATGAAAATCTACTTACAAATGCCCCTCTGTAAAAGCTCTTTATTGTTTCTACCCTTTAAAAAAAATGGCGAAGAGCTGCACCACTGCACTTTTTTCACTATGCTTAATTTCAGTTTGCATGCAGTGAAATAAATGTACATGTGAGACACAGCAATAAATTAGCACATTATTAACATCCGAAAAGAAAAAAGAAAAAGAAAAGCAGTAACAGTTTACCAACATTAATACTGAATATAAAATAAATGCAATTAATCACATGACGCTTAACATTTTCTCGCGCGATTTCAGGTTCAGACACGAGCAACGTGACATTCAGACATCCGGGTTCACAGCAACGAGTACCAGCTAGAGTTCAAAATGGTGACTGCTTTTCCCCGCAGCTGGGTCAGTCCGTGCATTAAAGGCTCCTCAGCGTCCTCGCCGAGGTTTCTGCGGCTAATAAAAAACTGTTCGACATCGTCACATGGAAGGTGGCTACCAAAAAATTTTTTTTTTTTTTTTAAAAAGACGTAGCAGCAGCAAAATCAGAATATCGTCGTTAACAGCCTCAGAGACGTATTCATGCTCTTCCTGTGTTGGCGCTCAGATTTGTCCCCCGTACCGCCACGTAGCGTTTCAGAGGTGTTCCCTTTCACACCCGGCAGAAAATGTCATTTGGAGAGAAAAGTTCCGTTGCATCCGGGCAAGCGTCCATTTTGGTCAACTGGACGAACGGCGTTACCCTTTCTGAACAGCAAAAGTTCCCAGTGTGAGGTATAAACAAGTCAAAAGAAAAACAGAAAAAATAAAACACGACCAGCATTTACCAGCAGAGATATTAACAAGTATATCAACTTGTCTTATTTGGCTCAAACTTTTAAGCATGCTGGAGAGGGGTTTGAATGGAAGCACCTGTTGATAGCACCAGAAACCCGGGAAGGCTCCAAGTCTTGGAGGCTAGGAGGAAGAAAAGAGGAAAAAACTGAAAAAAATAAAATAAAAAAACTGGAAATGTTTTTTCTCTTTCTTTCTGACAAAGACGAGGAAAAGAGGGAGCCACTTAAAGCAATAGTTCAAAGTTTTTTAAGCTAAGTTCTGTTATATCTTACCAGATGTAGCTGTATTGGGAGGCTAACGCTAACGGCTAAGCTAAGAGGGGCTGACACAATGATGTTTGAGTAGAAATCATTGGTGTGTTCACTGGAACCTAGTGAATATTCTTGGTTTTTACACCGCTTTATGTATATCATATGATTACTTTAAGAGGATCTGTGTTTCACAAGATTATTGGTGGTGCTCAACCCTCTTCCTTCATTTTCCCACTTAAATAGTTGTTAGCTGCCCAATAATTAGCCATGAAATGGAAAATTATTAAGAGCTTAAATGTTCACCTGAAGTTCTGTGACATTTTTGAGCCAAGAGTTGATCTAAGGAGAGAGAAATTCGCTTTGGTTTTTCAGAGTGCTAGCTTTAGCCTCTGGGTCTGCTAATCTGAATACATGCTAACCAAAGTCATGCAGTTAATATTTTAACAGAACCTTGTTGAAAAATGGCTCATCATTATGAGATCATTTTCACTTTAATATTTGGTCTTAAAAAAGATTAAAATTAGGCTGAGCCAATCACAGCACATGAAGCACATCTCCAAATCTCACTATAGAAACTGGAACCTAATTTGGAGTGGTGCCCCAGTAAAGCACCATTCACAAATTGATCTTTGTCTATTTGAAGTTTGACATTGTTATATTGCCTAATGATCATGAATGCAGCATCAAGACACAGGGAGGCTCGGATTCCACAACACGAAAAGACAAGCCCCAGTAAGTGACTGGATGCTGAAGACTGAATTGGAAATCTAATTAACTTTTTTATTGTACCTACAATTATTCAATTTGCCAAGGATTTCAATTCAAGGATGTTTTTCAGACTTTTGAAAGAGGTTTCTTGTTATTTCTGCATTTGCACAGCTGCATCTTATCTGAATCTTTTGGTACTAAGTTTAGGGAACTTTCAAGCACCTTTTGTGATTGAAGTGCATAGCGATTGGTCAAAAGGGATTCACTACACACTGACTGGTCCTAATGCATTAAGGATTCAGGAATAGGTTGAGTTTACAAAGATTACCATGGAATGAAGTACAAAAAACAGAAACTCAGAAAAAATTTAACCAATGCTCCTTAACAGGGACCTCCCCAGTTCCAATAACCTCCAAAGTCCTTAAAGTGTTCAGTGATGTTGGGAAGACACTGCAAAATGTGAGGACCACTGCCATTCACTCAACTTCTTATGCTCCTATTTCTAAGCTTTCAAAACCATCAAGAACGTCCCAAACCACAATTTCATTAACCGGTGACCCTCGGGTAGTTCCCAGAACCACACGGTCCCATACCGTCCAAACAAACGTAACAGTAGGAACTCTTAACGATGCCACATCCAATTGAGCATCGGTGATACATCTGACATTCCTCTTTGTTAAGTGAGATCTAGAGGTGTTGATGTCCACAACTGCAAGATGCAACCAAGCTGGCATTTAATTTTCAAAGCAAAACCTTATATAGATCTGGCTTTTTCTCTCTTATTCTTTTTTTAATGACTCAATTGGAAGCTTTTACTGAGAAACTGTACCACTTTGTAGCGTAAGAGAATAATATCCATACCATTACTCAAATGGTATTTCAAACGCTTCCCCAAACTGAATCCCTCACTTGTGAATAGAAGTTAAGAAAAGGCTTCTTGTTGGCAATGTTTCATGTGGGCCAGGCAACATCAGACAGTCTATCTGGGGTTAATGTGTAATCTGCCCTACTGAGTGAAGCTGATGCACCCGTCTGGGCAAGAAGTAATGGAAGCTTCTATAACCATGTGTTAGCTTCTGGTTTTGGATTAATATCATTTATAATACACAAATCCATACAGTATACACAATTCTAACATGGATTACAGTATAATTCCATTCCAGCACACAACATTATTGACTATAAACTCAATCACATTACATTCCCTTCCATGGCAGTAGGCTACTGTTTGACAAAGACATCCGAGGACACTCTGTTTGGAGTTGTACAATAAATATACAGTACACACGGGTTCTCGACTATGTCCGAACTGTAAATTGGAGAATTTACATGGAAAAAGTGCACCAAAGCCAAACGTCAACCCAGCACCTTCTCAAAGGCGGGAATCCAACGGAGCGGCTCCCCTCTTTCTTGTGTTCGTCTCGTGGGTACATCGTGTGTGGAGCGATGTGTCCAGCCCTTTGGATTCACACCACAACAAAACACGCAGGAAGACTGACGATGATATCATCGATTATTATTATAATAAAAATAATATCATCCAACGGTTGATCTTCTAAATTCCACTTCACAGAAGTGAAAAATACAAAAAAAAAGGAAGAGTTTCTTTCAGCGCTATGGGCTGAGCAGTGGTGTGGTTTCCTCCTGGACGAAGGGCTCCGACAAACAGGAAAGGCCTTTTCTTGTTTTTGTTCAGGTGGCAGCTCTGGTCTCTTCTTCTTCCGACACTCGAGAACTGAGCAGTTTTATCAGCCCTCCTATTTTTTTTTTCCCCACTTTTCCTTCTGCTCAGTGCTTTATCCCTCCATCTTCTTTGCCTTTGTAACCATGTCGTTCTTTATCACTACTCGTTGCTTTTGCGCCAGGGTCAGTGCCCCTGGCAGGTCTTGCAGCACATCTGTCTGAAGTAGCCTCGGCTGCAAAACTTGAACTTCAGCACCAGCGGGCAGTAAGCCACTTTGTTTACATCTTTGCATTCTGTGGAGAAAAAAAAGGAACAATGTTTGGTTATTGAGAGGGAACAGCTTTCATCAGCATGTAAGCCTTTTAAATAGATAACCAGCATGTGTTTTTCATACACGTGTTTTTGATTTTCAGATACAGCTGACATAATTCAGTCAGGATGACAAGGATGTAAAATATCAGTACATAGAAGGTTGTTCAAGCTTAAAGGGAAACTGTGTCACTATGAGCTTGTTGGAGAAGCAAGTACATCCTCAGAAGCTAGTTTAAGCTAACTAGCTAGCCCTTTGGACGCACACAAAAGAGAACCAAATACAGTAACAGTGTTCTGTAAAATGGTGCTGTTAACACTGCTAACACAGTGTTGTGTCCCACTGACCTAAACATTTTCATTTTCAGTTGAATTAAAGTGCTAAAGTCATCAAAACCAGCGCACGTCTGAATAGCTTGCTAGCTTAAACCACCGGGATGACATCCAACAACCTCAACATTTTTAGTGAAGTTATACAGCTAGTGAAGTTATTACTGATAATAACTTCACAGAACCTCACTTCAAAGAATATGAACTAACCCTTTACTTCAGAACTGGCCAAGAAATAATTGGAAAATCTTGTTTCCACATCAGCTGGTTATTAAAACATTATTCCACAGGTTAGATTTAGGCTGCCACTGTGTTGTTCTCTGTCTTTTATCCAGAGATTAGCAAAGAAATAGACTGGTGACCGAGACCGGATGAGATGAAGCTTGACCAGCCGATTAGAAACTCAAATACATGATCTTTTTACCAAGCAAATGCAGCATACCTGCAATATCACACTATCAATACTCTTTGCTCTGGAAATTGGTTCTGCAAGAAGAGGACTCAGACAAAGCTACTTTTGGTATCAGGAAGGTGTTTGGAATGAAGTCAGATGAAGAACAAAATGTGTTTATTTTTCCAGAGACATGTTGTCACCACATTTAGGCTACGACAGGCAGCCTAGCTAAACTTCGGCACGTGATAATTTGCTATTTGCTATATTTGCTCTTTGGGTTTATTTGTACCCATCATTTTTTAGGCCAGAAAAGAAGATGTTTGTTATTCATCTCCACCCCCCTTGGGAATGTTTTTGTCCAATGAGCAGAATTGCCCAACTCTGCAATTGGAAATTTACAACGAGACACCCATTAGGCTAACCGTGCTAACTGTGCTACATGGTAGTAAAGTTCTTTTGTGTTTAATTTCAAACAGTTATGAAGCCAGTGGTCTCTAACATGCAGGAACATCATATCTACATAATGTAAATATGATGGTAATATGAAGGTAAACAATATTCTTTTGCAATTATAATTAGCTAAAACTATAACTCAAGATGGGCTAATCTCGGCATCAGTTGCTCAAAACCTTACGAAAACAGAGATTTACTATAAATCTCTTATTAGTGCATCTCTACTTTTTATCTTATGATCAGCTTATGTTAAAATTTGACTCTAAGGTCGCTAACTACCGTAAAGTGTTATTCCACGAAAGCTGCAGGAAGAATTAAATCAATGAAATTAACCTGTGAAATAGACCAAAATATATATATTTTACACGTTTTATCTATATTTTTTACCCTGATTATTGCAGGTGTACTGAGCCTTAGAGAATGTTTTTCTATTGATCATAGATTAGTGAAATAACCAGGTTTAACACTTAAACTCCAGCTAGTTTATGCTAGTTTATGTGGAGAAGGGGCCTCAACAGAACAAAACTCTGCAGCTACACTTGGATACAGAAACTAGGACTGAGACAGATCCTGGCCTCGCTCGCTAACTGGGCTGACTGCCATTTCTAGGTTACACACACACACTTAGAACTCCTGCTGGATGCCAGACAGGCAGTGCTCTAAATCCCTTATCACGATCAGAGTGTCTTCCCTTATTAGGCTTTGGCCCCTGCCTCCTCAGAGCCAAATGAAACGAGACGTTGCCTCACTGCTCTCCGTAAAGGAACAATTAGCCTACAGCTAATCCCATTAGCCAGCCTGTAAAGGCTGCTCACGTTTTCCATTCGGCCTAATCGAAAGCCCCCTCTGTACGCATACGAATAGCCATCCATCATGTGTAAGTGTATATGGAGGCTCGAGCTGTTTCGCTTTGACCATGAGCCAGCATCACTGGAAAGATTAATGTAGCTGGCAAAGTGTAGAGGTGTGTGTCATCCAGGAGTGTTTGGGTCACAGCAGAACTGTGAAGTTGAAGACAGAGATGGTTTATAACCCTTTCTGCTCGGCGTTTGGGCAGAGAGCTGTTTGGTGACCGAAAGCTTTTATTCTTCTTCCGTACTTCCGTTGCCGGACTCTCTCGTCTGACGGTCTTACCGTCGCTGTTGGAGTTTGGGATAGCATCGCACTTGCTCTCACACTGCTGCATGGTGGCGGGCCGGAGGGAATCTGGACACTCATTGGACATCTGTCCGGTGTAGGACAGGCAGGTGACCGTCCTCATCTGCTGACCCAGGCCGCACTGAGCTGAACACTGAAACAGAGTCATTGCAGAGTATCATCAATGATGATGGTAAAGAGTTCCAGGACTTTTGACACAATGCTTAGGGTTACATGTTATCGTCCAGTGGTGGACTGTAACGGAGTACATTTGCTTAAAGGCATTTTTTGAGTATCTTTACTTGAGTATTTATTTTGGGGAACTTATGACTTTCGACTCCACTACATTTCTAGGAAGTTTGTCGTTACTTTGTTTTGGCTAGATTTGTAGTTCGCTGTTGCTGTTTCCCTTTACTGAAATGCAGTTGGTCACACACTATGCTCCTCACGAGAAGGGGAGCCAATCACAGCACACCTGGGATTTGGAAGAATTTTCAAAAGTAAGTACTACAGTACTTTAACTTGAGTAAACCTTTGATCAACTCTTATTTGTAGTGGAGTAAGATTTGACCATGAGCATCAATACTTTTACTCAAGTGCTAGAGTTGAGTACTTTGTTCACCACTGCTCTCGACATAGGTGTTTCAACTAAGACCTATTTAATTTATCTTTTCATTTTAAAAATGAGAACTGGGTGCATTCGTTTGAATTTTTCCCAAGCCACACAAGGTAAAACTACTGCATTCAGGCCTAAATATACACATAAACCTCAGCTAGTATTTGATAAAAAAGCCCCTTAACAAGTTGCGGATGACAATGCAGAAGAAGCTAGTGACAATTTGTGGACCCATTTTAAGCGATAAAAGACGTAACAAAAAGAAAAGGCGTTTGATAAAAGACGGCGGAAGCAGCCGCTCTATTTGCTGCTCTATGATTTGGAGGTGAGTTATGGTTTTTCATAGTTAACATTTTTAACTGAATAAGCATAACCACATATGATAAACATATATAATAATGACCTTTACATATAGTAATAAACATTTCGACATATAAGCTCCGATGTCCACCAGACTCTCAGTTGCCATGTCAACTGTTTGGGATTCCCCTCCGTTCTTACGTCACCGCGCTTTCTGATTGGCTACCTGTCACATTCAACGAGCTGCGTTCAGTCAGGGAAAACCCCACAGGCTGAGATGATCGGGCCAAGACAATGTTGAATATGCCCGATTTTAGATCGGACATATTTAGCACACCACCACGTAACACACCACACACTGCAGGACATTGTAAGATTGTTGTAAAAGAAAAATCAGGGCAAAAAAAAAAAAAAGAAGAAAAAAGGCTTTAGCAGGAACACCAACATGCAGAAGCATTATCTGACGGGCCACAGCAAAATTGCCAAGTCTTGACCAGTTCGCGGTCAAGACTTCGCGGTCACATCTTTGTTTTTTTTGTAACCTATGTTTCAAAGTTACATGTTTTAAGATCTTTCCACCCTGGAAAGAATCTCTTGTATTCAAAAAAGCAGCACACAAGTATCTAATAAATATTATTAATCGGGACTGATTCCCAGAAGAATGAAATGTTTTATTAAAACGAGCAAACTCTGACGGCATGCGGGTCAAGCTGACTCTGACGCTGAACTTCTGGAGGTAACTAATGAATGTTTTGGTGGGATGTGACCCAAAGTGTTTTTCTTTTTACTTGGACTAATCCTTGTCAATGTGCCAGTTGTAATAAAAACTGATGTTTGGCCCATTAAAGTTCTCAAAAGAAACAGAGAAACAAACAAAGGCTAATAAAACACAAAGACAGGAGGTGCCAGCTCACCTTTGACTTTACTGCAGTAAACAACATTTTCCTACAATGAAGCAGCTGAGGTTGAACAACACACCTGTGGGCAAAAAGCATCACCGGTGTTGTGTTTTCTGACTCTACGCATTTACATTTTATTTAGAGGGTATGATAAAAAAGTGATATTAAGGTGTGGTCGAAAAATTTCAACATTCTGAGATCAAAGTCTGAATCAATATTTAAAAAAATGTTAATTGGATAAAATTAAACTAAAAAAATCAAACTTTTTTCCTCAAAATTAAAGTCAGAATTCATTTTAAAAAATTAAATGCATTCTAAAAATTAAATGAATAAAAAAATTCTCAGATTTAAAGTCAGAATTCTAAGAAAAAAAGTCTGATTTCTTTTTTTTTTTTGCTGTGGCCCTAATCATCCTCTGTAAACATCAGGTTGTGATCTCATCAAATGTTTTTATATGATTTGGGTGTTTTGCCAAACTTACTTTAATAAAAATAATGCTGAATATATAGATGGATGTGTATTTTACCTGTACTTTGTTTTAATCAGCAAAATAAAGAGAATTTTCATCTCAGTCATTTTTTTCCTCAATAAAAAAAAAGCTGAATAAAAATAAAAATGAACAATCTGTGAGCACAAAAACGGCAAAGTTTTGCAAAGCAGGTTTGGCTGCGGCTGTGCAGCGAGCCAACATCCTTCTTCCTGTCACCTTCAAAGATTTCATCTCCCTGTGCCAGAACAGCGACCTCGCATGTCATCCCTTCCCAATTAGAGCGTCTTTATTATGGCCGGCCCTGACAGACGGCGTGCGTCAGTGGTGCAACGTATGTGGGATTTGAACTCCTGACCTTTAGCCCTCAGACTTTCAACCTCTCTTTTCTACCCACGCAAGGATAAAAGCTGCTGCCTCTGATGCAACAAACCCATCTGAATCATGACATCATGACAAGGCCAACACGGCGTTTAAAAATACCACTTTCACTTTAAATTACAGATGAATCCTGCAAAAATATCGTGCCATACTTTTTTTTTTTTTTTGCACACGCAGCTATGTGTGACGCACAACTTTTTGGCCTCTTCTCGCCCGTGTGAATCAGCTGTGCTGTAAAGTGTTCAGCAGATTTTTTTTTCTTTTCAGGACGCACTCAGTCATGTCAGGGTGAGCTCAAGAATGCTACTCCTCTGTGTCGCTCCGTCCAAACCGTGTTCCTGGAAGTGACAGAGAGTCCTGCTCCGAGGCAGAGATAAACTTCAAACAGCCAGGAGGATATTACTGCCAACAATCACACACAGGCCTGCTGGAACGCTTAGACCACTGAGCACACACGCACACATACAAATACGTGTCACTGGAGCTCACTGTGCAACATTCAGGTGTAAATTATACAAAAACTACCATGTTTTCTATTCAAACATTGCTTAAAAATACTAAACAGCATGCTATGTTTTAGAGGTTTAACCCTAAGTTGCATATTTATGCTTTTTCTCACACACGACAAACCTTTATGTTTTATTATGTGCATATATGTGACATACATTAATTTTCTATACTTCTAAAGTAACCAGTTAATCTGATATTATTGTGTATAAAAAAATTAATCAGATTAGTCACACTATATCACTGTCATTAATCACAATTACACCTTCAATAGATTCTGGACATTTCAAAATAAATGTGACAACACACAACTTTATTAAAAGCTATGTGCTTTTCCGTCGCAGAATGTCAACTATTTTGAAAGAATTTTCCTCTGAACACTTTCTAAAAACCTGTCAGATGTTGTGAAAAGCAGCCAAAATTTTTTTACAACCAGTTTTTCTTTTTTCTTTTTCTAAAAGAAGCCCTATTGGGTCAATCTAGCAACCCAGCTCCAGTCGTACCTGTCCCCAGTCCCCAGGGATCCAGCGAGGAGGAGGGCAGCGTCCCGAGCTGCAGCGCATTCGGACCGGAGGCTTGTTGTGGCTCGGGCAGGTGGTGGGCGGGAAGGTTTTGGTCAGGTCGCTGCTCTTGCACAGGGCGATGCGGTGCTTGAAGCCGGGCCCACACTTTGGCGTGCACTGAGGCGCGAGAAGAAAACGATATAAAAAAATCCCAAGGTCCCAACGGCGCAGTTAGCTTCAAGAAACTAGAAAACGTCGTCTTACCTCTGACCATTCCAGAGTTACCCACTTCGGCGGGCAGGACTGGTTGTTGCAGGACTCTCTTTCAATGGGTCGATGCGTCAGGCAGAAGGAGTCTTCCAGCGTCTCCTCCTCAGTGGGGCCAATCTTTCTGATACACAGGACGGTCCTGGTCCGAGTCCCACCATCACACGTCTTTCCGCACTCTGACCAGTCGCCGATTAACCACCTGACCGAGAAACGACAGAAGGTTACTGAGACGCTGTAAAGAAAGACCAACCGGAAAATTACAACAACAACAAAAACTTGTATAATACCTGACAAAAGTTTTTACTTTTTGGGCAATCGGCTTTTCCTGTAAAAACTATGATCAGTGGAACAAGCTACCTGCTAGTAGCTCCAGATGTTACTTCAAGTCTAGTAAAAAAAAAATTCTCATTAAGGCCACATTACTCACACTGAGTAATGTGTGAGTCATAAAACATAGTAGAATCAAACAGATAAAATTTGATACAATAGAGTAAGCTGATGAGCAAAAGGAAACAATCGCCTGCTTGATTTTAAGCTGTAAATCTTCAACAGCTTTGCTCAGCGTCTCTGTTTTGTTGGCATTTAAAACAAGACGATTTTCAACAGAGCCAGTCACTAACTTATAATTGTATGTCATCCACATGGACATAGGGGAAAATATCAGTACAAACACTGAAAAATGCAAGCTAATAAAAGGATGTAAAAAGAAAACAACAGGGGAACCAGAAATGAGCCTTGTGGAACACCACAAGGCAGCAGAGGCAGTCAGAGGAGAAAATTTCTCTCCTGATGGAGGATGACCTCTTGTCCGGTCAGAAATCCGATTAAAGAAATGGAAGTATGATGCATGAAGGAGACATTTTGTGTAATTTTCATTTATCTTTATTGTGCCTTGACTTGATGCCCAGGCATTCCTGATAAACTAGACTTGTCTCGCACCTGTTCTCAAAAGTTTAAGATTAACTTATCAGGGTAACATCAGTAATTTAGAAAGTGTGTAACTTTATCTGTATAAAAAGTTTTTTTTTTTTTTTTTTTTTAAAAAGAGACGTAATAAGGTTGGCAAGCATAGCAAGTCTTATCAAGTGTAAGCCACATACGCCTAGAATCTCAACAACTAGCTAACTACTGAAAGTAAAAACGGATCATAAAACTTACCTAGAAAAAAATGTTCAACACTAATTAGGACCTTGTTGGCTGCACATAACCACATCGACATGAATGATGTCAGTAAGCTGATCGTGGCTACTTGGCAGCCAGCGAACGATGAGCGTATTTTAGTGTCCGGTGCTTCATATCGCAGACCAGAAAGCTGCTTTTGGCCTGGAGAAAATATGACATTCCTGTTCAAGTCTGTCTACACACTAAAAAAATTATCATAAAACAACAGCCCTCCAAACATTTTCAGCCAATGAGATATTACATCATCTGCTGGAATGTATACAGAATTAACAACTTGGTCAAACATCTGTGTCAGCTTTCATTAGCAGAGCCCATAAAACCTGGCGATTCTAAAACAATGATGTTTATGGCCTTCTTTAGCAGGCCTTTCCTGACTCGGTGAGGGGTTGTTTGCCTTCCTTAGCAGAAACAAATGTCATGTGTGCGCCATAACTCAGCACAGAAATGCAACGCCGCAGCTTTAATCAAAATAGATGCGATGCTGCACAACTGCGGATAATGAACGTATGCACTCATCCTCCACTTCAGTAGTTACATCTTCCAAGCCTTTTGCTTTCAGAGCTGCCTTCGTTCTTTGTATTACAGATTGGACAAGGTGTCAGAAACATTTCTCAGACAATTTTGGTCCATATCAACATGATGACATCGTAGTTGCAACAGATTTGTTGGCCGCGCATTCCTGATGCAAATCTTCCACTTAGCCGCATCCCGGAGGCGCTCTATTGGGTTGAGATCTGGTAAATGTGAAGGCAACTGAGGTCTAGTGAACTCATTGACATTCTCAAATAAAAGACTACCACAGAGACAAAATTCACTCGTAAACTGACAACGGCTGTCAAACGATTACAAATTTTTGTCTGATTAATTGCAGGGTAGTTGTGAATTAACCATGATTAACTAATTGTGAAAAAAAAAAAGTTTTTGTTAGGGGTGTCGATTGATTAAAACAAAATGTAGCAGGCAGAACCTGGGATCATTTCTTATGTCTTTGATGCTTTATCATTGCTGATGCTTTTTATTTGTTTCACATAGTTTTATGCTATTTCTACACTACAAGAGTGTTTAAATCATAAGCCGTTACTGGTCACCACACACATAAGGATGAAATGTTACCAGAAGTGCATACACACATAAAACTACATAATTTAAGCTTAGGACTTATGGATCAGAAAGAGCCATGCATCATTGCAGATGTTAGCAAAATGGCGAATGTTGTTGGGGTAAAGACCGGGAGGGTTGATGGGTACTATGGAGGACTAAATAGAAGGTTTGCATGTGTCATTATTGTTGGGACAGACGTTGGGTAGATTTAAGCAAATATTGGGTCTAAACCTGTGACCAGGTTTTGGATTAGAGAAAAGATAAAGGAGACTCATCGCTCTTCAGAGACCACCGTTGTGGACGATGAAACGAGCTGATCAGACTTCACTGAACCTTTCCTACTGATAAAATAGGAAAAGGTAGGAAATTACAACAATGTTGTATAATAATTTGAATATCCATAAGTTTTGACAATGATTTTGTTGACTGACAACAGCTCCACTGGAGTATAGAGATTCAACACCAAAAAGCACAAACATTTTCCACACTAAGAACAGAACATTCAGTCTGTTACAGTTTTTATGTTTTCAGGCTTGATGTTTATTTTGCAACTATTCATAAATGACTGTCCTAACACAGCAGTGGTTGATTAGCTAATTTAATCAACCACTCCTCTACTGATGATCTGTCAGAGTTGGTGTGTGGATTGGCTTTTTTTTCCCAACTGAACCAAAACTCACCGAATTCTGCAGCACATCTACATGTCAAGTTATCAAAGTCAAGTTAGCATAACTGAACTACTTCCCTCTCCCTTTGTTTTGATTAAAGTTTTTTACTGACCTACGAAACGTGAAATCCTGGACCTTGTTATCTAGTTGTAGTGTTGACAATTAGTAACAATTGTCAACACCCATTTACTTTTATATAACTCCAATACATTTAAAATTTAGCACGTCATGTTGACAACTTGACAGTTAAAACCAGTAGTAGTCATTGGCACCTTGTGTATGTGACCCAAACCCAACCAGCTGATATTACAAGCTCAAACATTACGAACTCTGGAGGACACGGCTCAGGGTTGCAGTCTCTCAGGTTCTCTGGCGGTTTGCTGTCTGGCTCACAGTAGCTGTTCTGCACCACCGAGTTGTCGTCGAGCCTCTTACACACCACCTCCTGCTTCTGGGAGCCTGCAATTGGGAGAAAGAAAAAAACCCCCAACAAAACAAAGATCAATACGGCAAGGCGGCCCTTCAGACACACGCCAGGCGCCGTGTTTGGGTATTGTTTGCGTTCTGCAGTAGATCCAGACATGTAAATTCCCGATTCTTTGCGGGATATGTTGGCAGATGGTTTTTACAGAGCATGGAGCTCTTTGCTTTGGCTCCTGCCAGAGAAAGCGAGGGATACCGTATCGGTGTCGCACTGTCCGCTGTGTGAAGGGGTGTGCAAGCATGTGTGTGTGAGTGGCACACTAACCTGTGCCAGGTCTGTTTGGACCCTCAAGGGACATATCCGGCGTTAGACTTGTCTGGCAGATGTAATGAGATATGGTTGTATGCATGTGTGTGTGTTAGGAGGTGTGTGGGGGTGTGTGGGTGTGGGTGGGTGGGGGTGTGTGTGTGTGTGTGTGTGAAGAATAGGAAGTCTATCCATCTGGGTTCTGAGTGAAACACAGTTAAGATGAATAGCCCAGGCCTTGTGGTTAAACAGTTTCAGTTGTAATGTGTCAAAAAATTTGTTTTGGACATATTATTAGTTCAGTGACATACTAAATGTCACTTAGTGATTTCTTGAACTAGTCCTATCAAAAGGGAGAATGATTAAACCCCATTTTGCTGATTTAAATCCCCGTACGGTCAGAAGACGCATACATTTGGCTCAAGTTTCAAAGTTCTGATTTACAATACAAAGTGGAGTTTAGGAAACAGGAAAGCCAAACATGCTTCCCCACAGAAAAAAAAATAAAAATAGCTCTGCTGTCGACTTGGAAATCCTTCCCCAGAATAACCCGCAAGCTTACTCAGTCATGCTTTTACAAAATATTACAAACCCAGTCCAGGCCACGTCTGACAACTGCATAGAAGCGCTATTTATTGTTACATGAGACCCATATCTTTTGAGCTTAAAGGTTTGGGTTTGCTATTCTTGAGGCCACGGCCAGCATTTCACTGTGGTTTCAGATTGAATGTCTGATTTTGTAAGACGGGTAGAGCGGTCGCATCTCAGCGCAGCACGGGTAAACCAAAAGCTCATTCACAGAATGAATTTTCATTAGTCTGGATCAAATCAAAAATATTGTAGTATTTTGCTAGTACACTAAAAACTAAATATAAGAAAACAAGAAGGCGTTTTGAGATCCTTGTTGAGGCCCACATAAAAGATAACAGTTGTGTGTTTCAGTATTATTTCACCAATCAAATCAAAGCAGTTTCCTCTATATAATGCCAAATTACATCAATGCCAAAAGAAGTTCAATACTATTTATTTTTAAGAAGAACTGGCCCTTTAAGAACATTCCTAATCTCAACATGGCAAAAAATGAAAATGAGTTTGGCACACCTGAACTAGAGTCTAGTCAAGAGTGTAGAAGGATGTAATTAACGTTTTTGTCCTTTAATCCATTTGCGTCTGCTGCATGGCTGTTTTTATGTTATGAAAGGGTGAGACTATCCAGGACAAACTGACAGACGGACGGATTACATTTTAGGGAGAAAGGGAGCTAAAATGGGGTCATAAAGTCTGATTAAAAAAATTGAAAGTTGGGGGGAAAAAAATTAACCAAAAAAAAAAAAAAATTTGAGATTGAAAGATAATGTTGGAACTGAAAAAATATGGGGGAAAAAAAAAACTTAAATTAAAAATTAAGATTTGAAATTTTTTCAGCTTCAGATTTTTTATTTTCCAGTTTCAAACCTTTGGCTCAGTTTTAGCATAGGGGCGGGGCCTCAGATGTGGAATCACGAATCGCAGCTCACCACAAAAACATCTTGAATCTGAAAAGTAGTTATGAATTTTTTTATTTTTTGTTTTTTCAGGTTCAAAATAATTTTTCAGTTGCAAATGTTTAGGTTTGGCTTCAATCTTTTTTTTCTTTTGGATCAACTTTAAGGCCCCAATTTAGCCCCATAGAAACGTTTGCAAGCCTTAGAACACCAATTGTGAAGAACGAGGCGCCAGCATGGTGTTGTGTGTGTTTGGCTGAATAAGGAATTGTTGCACTTTGCAAAACAGAACGCTATGAGGAATGAACAATATGTGGAAATATTGAAACAACATCTTTAGACATCAGCCAGGCAGCATTCTCACAGATACAGAGTAATGGAAGGACAACAAAGTACATTTTTTGAGTGGTTACAACATCGCTGAGATGAAAATGTGTGTGTGAGCAAGACAGCCTGACACTGACTCTGCTTCATTAGATCTGTCAAGAGGAATGCACCAAAAATGTCATTGACTCGTTGGGGGATGCTTAAGGAAGAAACATTTACAAGGCAATACCAGAAATTAAGAAAATGTATGCAAACTTCTCACTTTGAAAAGAGAAGAAAAAAAAGTACCCTTTGTTCTGGGTTTTAGAAAATGCAAAATCATTTTAATAATTGTAACTGATCTAAAACAGGCAAAGTTTAGGCAAACAGACGTAACATGTGGATCAATATGTTGATTCCAGAAAAAGGTTGCTAGGTAACAACCTCCACACGGTCCTGATACCAGAACTGATTGGTATATAAACACACTAGCTGGGTTTCCTTTGCAAATGTGCACAAAACTTTGTCGATGTTCTGCTGATATTGAAGAAATACAATTTTACAATTGCAAGAAGAAATGCAATCAGGAAATAATTGTAATTAAAATCACACATGATTAAGTTTGTTCACGAGGTAAGTCATTAAAAAGAATGCAACGTCATTATCCTCCTACCACTTCCTGTCGTCTTCTTCGTCTTTTCCACCAGTAGAAACATTCAGTTATTGATCGTGTGATGCGAGGAGTGTTTCCTTTTCAATTTTGCGAAATAAGCAAATGTTGGTACAATTTTGACATGTTTCCATTAAGCAACTTTAATTTTGTAATTCCAATTTGCGCATTTTCATGGTCAATGGACACAAATTAGTGAGTCTCAAATGCATGATATCTATAAATTTTTTCCAAGATGTCAATCAAAATGTAATCAAAATGTAAAAAGTGCGAAAACTACAACATTGAACATTTTACTAATGTTCTGACATTTGGCCTCAACATTCTCTTGCAGCTGAAACGCTTCACATAAAATTTTTTTCCTTTGGCGACAGGAATAAGAACAGTAATCCCAGGCTTACCACCAGCGCAGGTAGCCGAGCACTCAGACCAGGGCGGGTGGTGCCAGGAGAATCCCACCTCGTTGTCACCGCTTCCTGTCCGCTGGATGGGAACGTTGAACCTGTAGCGTATTCCTAGGTTCTCTTCTTGAAGGAGAACCTGCAACAACAGCAGGGAACAAAAAGGTTCACTTAGCTCCTCAGACTCGCAGTAGACATTTATTGGAAGTAGAAATGTTTGTAAGAGAACTAGGATCAGCGGCAGAAAGAGAACGACTAGTGTTTCGGCTAGTTTTGACCCATCTGGATGAACAATGTTTGGAGGGGTAAAAAGGTTATTTTGTTTGTTAGCTTTGGCCGAGGACCGACATCCTGCACGTTTTAGTTTTCTCCCTGGTGGTAACAACAACCTTTTCAGCAGATCAGTATTCTTCTTAGGTCACACACATTGATCCAGGTGTTAAACCAGGGAGAGAATTAAAACATGTAGGAGAGAATTAAAACATGTAGGATGCCGGCCCTCCAGGACCCACTTTGGGCACCTCTGGCTTACTCTACCACATTGCAAACACTGATAGCCTTCACTGTGTGGCTATCACTGTTTGCCATTAAATGATACAGCATGCATTCAATGTCAAATGTAGATGTGAAAAGAAAATGATACTTGGTTTCTGAAGTTTTTTACAAATAAAAAGCCTCTGTGTCTATGGTTTGTAGAGATAGCTTCCAGTCCCTTCAGATGCTAAATCCCAGTCAGACTAGACATTAATTTTCAAATCTTATCAGAGATACAGAACCGGATTGGATTTCTTTTTGTTCACCAATATCCTTTAACAAATGTCTGAGGTCTTCACAGAACAACTGGATCTATACCAAGATCAAATTTCACTTACTAATTAGTTGACTTTTGAAAGATTTTATTTTTGGGATATCGGAGTAAATGGGGCAGACAGAGCTGGGCAATAAATCGATAAACTGATATGGCAATAGAGACGCGATCGACATGAATAGATTCAGCAGAACGTTCAATGCACAGCATTCTGGGTGATGTAGGCCAGTAGTCCCCAGAAGCCTCATCTGACATGGAGGTTGTAGCTTGACAAATGTGGAAAAGCTCAAGGAGCATGAAGACATTTGCAAAGCACCGTTCATCCCGCTAACAGCGCGACAGACATGAGGGCATTACAGTTCATCACTGCACTGTTCTCTAATCGTCACTCGAATGGCAAGAAAATACAGCAATTCACCAACAAACCTAAAGAGAAAGACCGAAGGACATGATGTATAAACACCAACACCACTGGGTGTAAAATAGTTTATGATCACATTTATTGGAGGTCAAGTGTACTACAGCAGTGATTTTATAGGAACTACCAAAGATTTTATGAGGAGGGGAAAGAAATGTGTTTTTTGAAAGTTATGAGTACAACTTCAAACTATAATTAGCCAGTTCCACGTTCTCTTTCTCTCTCGTTGTGAAATACAAGTTTGATTTTTATCACTTTTTATGGTTTTACAGCTCGGAGTTTGACACCAAAAAACAACTTTCCTACCATAACGGAGAGGTTTTCAGTGGTGGGTCCCAGCGCCTCCAGAGACTCGGGTTCATCGGTGGGTCTCCTGTAGTGGAAGGCCGACCCGGCGATGTCAAACTTCCTGGGCCAGTCGATGGTCCAAGCTCCGTTAATGTAGTAATCGTCTTCTTCGGATTTTAGAGCTAAGATATTACAAAAAAAAGAAAAAGAAAAAGTAAGAAAAAGCATTTGCAAAGAGAATTTATGACTTTAAAGACTTGGAGCTCGTCACCAAATACCAGAGGAAACATGCAAAAACATGACCAGCACTTTTGGAAACGATGTCCTACTGACTATGGAGAAGGTTCGCAATTATTTTTTATAAATATATATAAATTTTTTTTTACCAAGACAAAAATATCAAAACATCTTAATTTTCTAAATAGTTGCTTCAACATAAAGGTAAGCAGTTTGTGTCCAGGATGTGTGGGGTCTGCAGAGATACTAGCTGCTCTTTTCCTGGATGACCTTCCTGCATGAAGGGAAGGTCATCCTCACTGAGTCACTGGAAACCAACCAAAATAAATAAGCTTCACCAGTTTGGAGTTGTATTTGACTTTGTAATTTAACGCCTTAAAATTGGGTCTCTGTCTCTTTAAGAAACTCCTCCTCTCTCTGAAACTCCGCCTTTAGGAAGTCATCACAACATGGTTCCTCTACTAACCCTTTAACAACTTTTTAAATTTTTTTTGCTCTGAGATGTAGCTTCTATAATGCGCTGATGCGCAGTTTCAACGGGTGTTTTCTAATTGCTGCTGGCTAGTCTGCAGGAGCTGAATGGGGGAATTGCAGGAGGAGGGGCTGCTCTGTCAGGCAAAAGCTAAAATACTTGGAAACTGCAGCTTGGTAACACTGTATTTGAAGGGGTGTGCATGAGACTGACATGACACTGTCATAAACATGAAGGAGTCTTCATGAATGTTTATGACTGTTGTCATGAAGTGTCATTTGGTAAATAACACTTTTAATGGACTTTTTATGCAAATTTTACTGCAATTTTGCATTTTATGACAACAGTTTTAAACATTGGTGAAGACTCTTTCATTACATGACAGGTGTCATGTCAGTCTCATGCACACCCCTTCAAATAAAGTGACATCCTGCATGTCTTTGATAATCCTAACATGATAGAAAACTCAAAAAAGTTGATTTTACATAATAATGCCCCTTTAATCAAAAATTGATGGGGGCTGAGGGTCAGAAAAAAATCCACAATCAATTCAAACTTGTTCACTGAATCCCTGACCTAAACAAAGGCCAAATTATGTCAACCTTGCTGGTAGAGGGCATTCAGGTGGACCAACACACACAAGAGCATCATTTTCAAAGTTACGTTTCCTGTGCATCCAATCAAGAAAAACAAACTATGCAGTTACTTAATATTCTGACACTCTGTATTGTCCTCCACAGCTTTTACGTGACAACGCTACTTAACATACCACAGCCTCCTCCTTTATCTATAAATCCATTTTCAGCACATCTGGCACTGAACGCGAGCATTGTGATTTTTTTGGGGGCATTTTTTTTTTTGACCAGCGCAGTCCGCAAATATTCCCCTCCCTCACTACCATCACCCGCCACCCGTCTCTGTATTTATGCTTCCTCATGCAGACATAATAAAACACTGGGGGGAAAAAAATCCAAACTTCTCTAACCAAAGGAGCAGAAAGTCAGGCAGCGATACATAAGAACAATATTATCATTATCAACTGAGGTCACAGATGAAATTCATAACAAAGTTACAAACCGCTCGGACGGGAAAATAATAGCCCCCCCAAAAAAGCACGTCTTTAAACTGTGATATATGAACATCATATCCTCGGCGTTCCCGGCGGAGCAGGCAGCTGTCACCACGGCCCTATAAATCTGACGCGGCTCTCCGCTTCAGAGTGTGACTTAAGTCGTCCATCAACGCCGTCCGCTATAAATCCAACACGCTGCCACACGTCTTTCTGTGGCTAATGATAAGACGCGGGGCCGGCTTAATTGAATCCGGTCGTCTGATTGTTTTGCTTCTGACGCTGCCAGCAATGTGAAGGCTATTTTTTATTTTTTGTTTAGTCTGAAATAAAGTGGATGAGTCTGATGCCAAGGTGGTTATTAATAGAATTCATGGAGTTTTTTTTTTTTCTTTTTCACTTACGAGAGACTTTTTTACGGCTTCGCGTTAAGCAAGAGGAGATTAGATGATGGGATTCTCCAATTTGCTTTTTTCTTTTTTAAAAACAGACGTGAAGAAATGTGGATGATATGGACCTAAATATGAAACAGTTTGGCGTTGCAAACTGCCAAATCATCATGCGGCGGTAAATTAACTCCTCTACACATCAGCAAAAAACTGGACTGTTTGGGAATCTCCTTAAAATGCTTGAAATTTTGCTTTGCTGCATGGTCGTGTGGGATTTCTTACCTTTAAATTTGGAAGAGGTAAAACGTTTGAATATTGCTAAGAATATTAAATCTCTGCAGTGGTCCAGATCTTCACGGCACGGTTACAACACGTTATTAATTCTCCTGTTTTCTTGTTACTCCTGTATAAATTTTTTGCTGCCGTGCTTTGAATCGTGGCCTCTGTCGCCTGACCTAATCTCAAGAGTGGTTCAGAAAAACTTAGATGTTTATTCTTATTGTTTTGCACAAAAACAGATCTTAGATGTGTCTGAGGTTTCAAAAACTGCACCGCAGCTTTAAAATGCAGCCAGAAATGAGGTTGTCTGGATTATTTTGGACACAATATAATCTGTGGAGCGATCTCGATCTTACCACGTTTGTGGCAAGATCAAAATGGCCCGTTGCTATGGTTACAATATATCAAGGGTTTATAATCCATCTGTTTCCTGAGATTAAAAAGATTAGAGATCCACATGAGATGGTCTCACTGTATGTAGAGATCCCAGCTGGGCAAAAGTACATACACCTCCAAATTGCCCATACAGTGGACCCCCGATATCCACAGGAAGTAAGGACCACAGCAGCACGAAGGTAACTTAAGTCTGTGAATTGTGGAGACCCCTATGAAACTAAATTGGGGTCATAAAGTTTGTTCAAAATAAAATGAATTTGAAACAGAAACACAAAATGTTTGGAAACTGAAAAAAGATTCCACACCTCTTCAACTGAGGTTCAGATCACAGGCTAAAACAGAGCCACCATTAAAATAGGCAGCTGTAAGCGGGTCTACGGAGCTAAATTATGGCCATAAACTTTTGGGGGTCAAACCAATCGACCAATCAGGTTCAAGGAATATAAATAGCGAGACGACCGAAACACGCTAAATGTGCTATAGAAATAAATGAATCTGATTGATTGATTAAAAATAGCAAAATTGCTGTAGTACAATCTGTCCACTGG
>CAEFZY010048790.1:0-16517 GCA_903066815.1 Brachyrhaphis roseni
TGTACGGAGAAACAATCATTTGATGATCTTGATATATAAATCTCTACTTGGACTAACACCAGCATATTTAAGCTCTCTCTTGCATAGATCTATTAGTTCTCATTCTTTACGCTCTAATGACATTATTCTTCTGCATGTTCCACGTGTTCAAACTGAAAAAGGGAAGAAGGCATTCAGTGTGTTGCTCCTACAGCCTAGAATCAGCTCCAGTATGAACTCAAGATGTCGGAAACTATTTCATTGGACTTATTTCGAGCGGTTCTTAAAGATAGGCAACAAGTTTCTATGAAACAGTGTCACTGCTTTTAAATAGTTTTTATTGTTTTATATTTGTGCATATGTATTAATTGGTTTTATTTTGTAACCAGGTTGTTGTGTATTGCAGATTTCTGCTCAGGTCCTTCTTGAAAATGAGATCCAGATCTCAACAGGGTTTACCTGGTTAAATAAAGGAAATAAAAAAAAAATAACAAAAAATCCATTCTACTGATCTGATTAATGATTGGCCCGCTCTGTTGCCTGAGCGACCGGCTCCGGAAATGTGAGATGCAATTCATCTGCGTTAGCTTTGGAGATATTAACTACTAGCACGCTTAGGTTGGTCAACTGTGACTCGTACATTCTTCTTTAAACAAAATAAAATAATAATAAAAAAAAGGTTGGTACACAATATCTCTATCCATGAAGGTTCAATAAAAAGGTCCATAGTAGTATTTATGTTCACAAATCAAGAGGAATGCCAGCATATCCAATGCTAACGTTAGCCTATCTGTGCTAATAGTCAGTGGAGAAAGAAGAAGACAGTCCGGTGAGGGAGTGGTCTTCTTCTCATTTGCCAGCACTGACCATAAATCAGATCACTAGCTGACTTCAGAATAGATACAGCCTCCTGTGACAAGGAAGTCGCCACCGTCTTAATTTTGGCGCTTAAACTGCGCCGCAGTTAGCTCACATCCGTGCTCTCCAGCAGGGCAAAATGTTCAAATCTTGCTGAGAATTGGTTAATCAACAGTTCCCTATTAAAATGCCACAAAAGGATGAAGAGACTTACTTCGTTCACTGTATTAAAAGAAATATAAACTTTTTATTAAGGCGCCATCCCTATCTTGTGAAGCATTTAATGATAAAGCAGAAAGCTTCGCAGACCCTTCGCCTCCGCTGTTAGGACAGAATCGAGCTGCGCGAGGACGGTCCCAAATCCTTTCAAGAGGCACACCTTCTGACATTTCAATGATTAAACCGGAGCGGCCATCCATCCCACTGATTCCGATGAACTTTTAACACGGACGACGGTGCATCGAAGAATGCAAATAGTGTCCGCCCCTCTTGAAATGTTTACAGGAAAATCCGCGGCGGCAGCTGATTATCTAAACACCCGATGATGATTTATCAGCCACAGGATACGTCGGCTCGGGTTGAAAGGAGACGAAGAACAAACCAGTCCGGGATCGAAGATAAACAGGAATAAATCCAGAGAGAAGGGGAGGCCTGTGGGGATGGAAAGGAGCTGGAAAGAAGAGGAGACGGTAAAGCGGGGAGGGGCGGACAGCTGATTCATGACCCTTTCGCTCATCTGTTACCTGAAAAATCCCTTTGTTGTGAGAAGAAGTGGCTTTCCCTAACTTTACCAGAATATTATTCGACCTGTAAAGTGCCTTGCATAAGTATTTACAGCCTTATCACTCTCACATTGCAACCGCAATGGCAGGGCAGTTTTGTTTTCCAGACACATAGTGCCATTTTATAGCATAATCAAGTATCTATGTTAGTTTCAGTTGTTATAAAAATGCTACAAATATCAAATATAACTTCCTGATTTGACACTGGGCCTCTGTCATTGCTCTTTATGAAACGCTGCCTGCTGGAACAACGTTTAACCAGCGTTTCACTGAGAAGTAGCTCCTAACTCAGCAGATGTTCAGTTCCACCAGGTGGTTGCTAATTGCTGCTGGCTAGTCTGAAGGAGCTGAGTGGGGGAGCCGCCAGGGAGGGCAGCTCCGTGAGGCGGAAGCGCCGAAGCTTGGAAACTGCCGCTCCGAGGTGGAGCTTCATCCTCGAAGGCGGAGCTAGGTCCACCCAGGTGTTTTGGTTACCATGGAGATTAATGGATTTCTCAAACATGCATAAAAGAGTCAAGGCAACGCTGCAGTTATGTTTTTGATAAAGAAATAACATTATAACATGATGTATAGCTAAAAAAAAAAAAAAAAATACTGCCCCTTTAAAGTGTTTTCTAGGGTTTTATGTGAAACACAAAACCCAGTAGAGCATAAGTGTGAAGTAGCATGAAATTATACGTGGGTTTTTATTTACTGGATCTCCTTTACTCAGATATCTCTAAATAATGTCTGCGGACGGCAACCAATTGCCTTCAGTCGTCAACTAACCAGTAAATGGACTTCCATTTCCAGAGTTCTGGTTCTGCTCTGCGCCGAGTTCCTTGGTAACTGGAGCATTGATCAAATGCATCTGCTTGATGACTTTGATGATGTCATTGGACAAAATGAAATGGTTGCTTGTTTCACAACTGGCGACTGATGTTTTCATGATGAAAAGCATTTTGAACCAACTTGACGCTGAAATGTGCTGTGAAAATTCACTGGCCTAACTTGACTTGTAGAAGAACAACAATCCTAAACGTTCAGTTAATCCTGTCATAATAAGCAAAAATCAATTAAATGAGTATATTTACCATTTGGACAAAAATCAAAGAGATGCTCCCCTTCAACATCGTTGAAAAGCCGCCAGTTTGAGAAACGCTGCCAACATTTAACATCCAGTACGAAGTAGCTAGTTTGCACTACCTGCCATTTTTTGCCTGTTTTCCCTGTCTAAGCTGCAAAACTTGTCTTTCAAAATGCATTTTTGGATATTTAAAATGTTTTTGAGTTCCAGTGTTAAATCGTCTTCAGGAATGAAAGCTTCTTTTATCTTTGAGTGGGTGTACTCACATTATCAGGCTGATTATTATCACTGTATTAACTGAAGTGGTATCGTGATGACAATATAATTTATCGCAATCATTTCTGGGACAATTTATCATCCAGCAAACAGGCCTGCACTCGGTCAGAGCCACAACAGAAATCAACAAATACTCATGTGTTAAAGTGGCCAAGTCAAAGTCAGGACCTAAATCCAACTGACAACTCAAGAGTGGTCAAAAATGATTGGAAAAGCGCTATATAAGTTCAGTCCATTTGCCATCACAAGTTGCTGTGTTGTGAAAAAGTTTGGGAGGTGTGAATCATTTTGTGCAGCTGCTGCTTTAACCTGCAGCCGGCCAATGAGAACGCTCCGTCTTGATGTTTTCCGACGCAGCAGAAAAGCCAAAGAACCTCATCTGTCACTGTTTTTGTAACTTACTCCATGCAAGAAAACTTTTTTTCTATTAACAGAGCGATGGATTTATATAAAAAAAAATAGAAAAGAAAAAGAAAAAATCAATGATAAAGTGCGTGTTGTGCTGCCGGGTGTCAAAATGATGTAATGATGGTCACCGCAGAATGAAAGGACGCCTGTTTCATTTTTCAAGCAGCGTGGAAGAAGAAGAGGAGGAAGGAAAAAAGAGAGATGTGGTGGAGGGGAGGAGGTGAATGAGCAATATGTGAGTGTTGAGAGAGCTGAGAGGGGGGGAAAAAAAAAAAAAAGAAGGAACGCCAAGGCTTCAGGTTTGATGTGGGCGTTTTTCTGACAGCTATAATTCTCCAGCCTACAGAATTTCATCAACACAAGTTGTGTTAAAGCTGTGCCGCAGGGCTGCGGCCCCTTTCAAGTCCCGAGCTCTGACAGGTAGATTTATTAGTCCTGAAATTTGTACAGATCAGACGTCACTCATGGCAAACTGTCAAAGTGTCAGCGCGGCAACGTTCCTGCAGGGGCCCTTTGCTGTTTTTTCCAGGCGGCTCTGCGGGGACGGGGAGATTTTTAAATTTTTTTATTTTTTCACCACCGGGTTTCTTCAACTCCAAACATTATGAATGTGCGAGCCAGAACACAGAGAAGCAGAATTTATATCCCACTTAATTCTCCTGATCCAAACATTTCTGACATTAGGCGGAAATAAAGAGTGACATAAATCATAAAAAAGTACATTTATCTGAAAATAGCTGCAAAAGAGACAGGAATAAGTTAAAGAGTTGCACTGGGGATTTTTTTTTTCCTCTCTCTTTCTCTAAGAGTCTGAGCAATAACTCACCGAGTTTGGAGTCTGGTTACACTTTCTGGGCTCGGGCTCAATGCCTCGCTAAAACCTGAATATTTGGAGGTGGAGTGAGAAAAGAGAGCCAGTTGGTCGGGAGAGGAGGGAGGGAAATAAATTAGGTGGAGGTGCAGAGTGTCACAGAGGAGTAATGGAGGAGGAGGTAAACACAGGGCATTTGCAGGTTAACTTGGCGCTGTCAGATTTACGACCCGGTCCGACGAGTGTTGGTCCTCGACGAGACGACGGGCTCTACCTGCGAAGAGGACGGTGTGGATTTAACAAAAAAAATAAAAAATAGAAAGAAAGAAAGAAAAAGAAAAAAAAAAGGGAGAGGGAATGAAATGTGTGAGGGCCGGCGGAGGAAGGTAGGAGGTGAGTCAGTTCTCTTGGCTCCCCGTGAAGAACTTCCTTCAAGTCGACATCTGGTTCTGATATTTCAGAGTTAATTAGTCATATTGGGGCTGTCTGAAGATAAATTCATCATCCGGCAAAGAACACAAACATGTTGAAAAATGAAAGGAAGTGGGGGTGACACGTCGGCTGACATTTAAATAAATCATTTCGGCGTGATTAAAAACTTACGGCCTGTTGATGGGCGTGAGGAGAAGAGAGGGGGAGCGTAAAGCCCGTCGCACAGGGGAAGCCTTGTCTTAGCTTTCTAATTACTGCGCCTGCTCGCTGTGTGTGTGTGTGGGTGTGTGTGTGTGTGTGTGTTAAACTGCTCTGCTTATGACAATTAGCAGATATGCGGTTATGAAAAAATAACATCTGTGCCACCTCTGACTGCAGAAAGGTGCAGTCGTGGTAAGCCCCTTCGCCTCTGAAGTCCCTAAATAAAACCCACTGAAACAAACCAACGTCTTTAGATGTTTTCTGCCAGCAGCCATCACCATCTACAATAACTCTTCAAAGAGTGTTGAATCAATATGAGTTACAGCAATGTTTTATTTCCCATTTGGGATCAATAAAGTATTTTTGAATTTGAAGAACTCTGAGGGTTTTTTAGGGAACGTCGCTGAACAAACAGTTTTGGAACAGTCATGTTCCAAAACCATGGAACATGACAGGAATAGCGAGGAGAAAGTTGAGGGGACGTTTGAAGCAGAGTCGGGTCCCAAACTGTTAACTTCTCCAACAAATTCTGTTCAAGTCTTTCTTGGAAAATGGAAATTATATTACTCCCCTTTCGGGCCTACAAGACGGGAAGGAGAGAGACGCAGGCTGGACTTCAGTGGGAATCCTCAGTTGTTAATGTTATAAATCTGGTTCTTATGCAGAGTGGTGTTGGTATCGTTAGCTGCCTTTCCACTGGTCATAATATGGCACGTTAAATCGGAAATACAAAAATGAAATTGCTTAATGTAAACAAAGCAGTTTCCAAAAAACTCGTGGTTTTTGGTAAAAAGTTGAGGTGGAATTTCATCTGTATCTAAATTTATGTATCAGGCAAAACTGCAATGGAAACTTGATGGGGTTTTTTTTACATCGCACCAGTTAGCATACAGTCTGAATTATGAATATGTTCATGTTTAGGTCTGTCACTGTCACGAATTTTAAACAACTCATCACACGAACAAACTGATTCAAGTGTGATTTTAGAGACACCGCAATTGTGTTTCTAGCAGAATATGGAAGAAGTTTTGCTCACATTTGCAATGGAAACGCAAACTTCATTCCAATTAGTGGTTTGACCACTGACAGTCCGGTTCCACTTTTCTCTCACTAACCTGCGTGAAATGTCCACATGCTCCTTGAAAACATTGGAAATTGTGTCCATTATCTCAGCTGCTAACGCTAAAACTAACATGGACACGACTGATTCTGCTGTGTTTACAGCTGAAGTCATTTATTACGTCCCACAATCAGTCATAGTGAACCACCAGCCCTAATAAAATAATTATTTATTGACGGTTTTTAGAAACTCATTTGGGTTAAGTGAGTTTTGTCCTTGCTGACGAGTTGAGCTGCTAATTCTGGAAGTGACATCATCATCACTCGTGCCGCCTGGCAGCCGTAGTTATCCATCAACGTTTAGAGATGCCACACAGGTGAGTCATAGCTCGGTTCAACCTGTGGTGGCTCGGTCAGACAGCATCAGGAATAGGAATGTCCAAAACAGAGTTGTTGTTTTTTTTTTTGTTTTTTTTTAACATATTCAGCAATTTATCTATTAACATTGGACTCTATTGAAATACCGTTTTATCTTTGCCTCCATTTTGCATTGCGAACACGTACCAACCGTTGCTTCTCATTAGCTTACAGCTGATGTGGCCTCAATCCAAAATCTTTGAGACAAACCCTGATTTTCAGCACAGTCATGGTGAGCTGTGATAGCGAGGCAACATTTTACTGGACAGTGGTTTCATTCTGATATGTTCCTTTTCATTATTTGTTTGATTTTACTTTAGGAGTTCAGTTGTTTTAGTAGCTTCGTGACAATACCGAATAAAGTTTTTAACTGAAAGTTGGACAATTTTGCCCATAAATTCTCATATTTTGGAGAGAAGTTGTTTGTGTTTATTCCGAGTACGTGAGCATGACTTACAGTTTGAGAACGTCATCACCACACCTCATCAGGCAAGGATTCATAAAACAATTAGTGACGACTGAGAGCCATCTTGCTTTCATTTCCTGATAATCAGGTGGTGGAGCTGACGCTCATCATCCACGCCTTGAAATGGGAAAGTGGCAGTGTCATGCTGCGGGCATGTTCTTCCTACAGTTGATGAGAGAAGAAAATCTCCTTCATGTTGAAGAAACCTTCAGACTCGGTTCACAGGACCACAACTTTAAACATGCAGCCAAAGACAGAATCGAATGGCTTAGATAAAAGTAATGTCGAAAAACATGACTTTATCTACTTCTTGTTGGTCAGCTAAAACGCTTCGAAGTTGAAGCTGCAGCAGGAAACGATGCGGAACAGGCCGAAGCGGTGTCGACGCTGCTGCATGGCACTGCTCTGGATCAGAGTTTGAGTAGAAAGCAGCATCAACATCACTGGAGATTGTGTCCAAAATGAAAATGCCACAAATCGTTGCGGCGCGGCGGGAAGCCTGAACTACTCGGTTTAAATCCCCCCATGTTGTGATTCGCTTTTGGTGTGTTGGTTTTGCTTCTGTCGTGTGATTTGAAAGGCATTTCACAGAGAGCAACTGAGGTGGTGCAGTGAACATTACAATGGATTAAGTCAGCCTTGCAGAAAGGCCTGAGTAAAAAAAAAAAAAAAAATATGACTGGCAACCAAAATAGTGTCTGTCAAGAAGGAAAAAGGCAAGATGAAAGAACATGTCAAGGGAGAGATGATATCTCTTCTGAGCCTGGGGCGAACGCACGCACACACACACACCACTGCACACACACACACACACACACACACACACCCCCACCTACACACACACACGCCCTCTGACAGAGTTTTAATAAAACCTGTCCGACGCCCTCTCCCTGGGTAAAGTGTGAGTGATAGACTGTAGGCTGAGCTCCAAAAAAACCAAGCAGACTCTCTTCTACACACACACATATCCACACACCAATACAAAACAAGAACCAACAGACAGGAAGATCACCTCTGACTGACACTCATGCACGTCTTTTGGCTTCATCCGAATACTTGGCTGCCTTTGTGTTGAACTCTTGTGTGTTTGTGTTGCAAACGTAATTTTTATTTTTTTTATTTTTTTTTGTACGAATGTGCCCTGATGTGCTGAGAAGCCGTGTCGGCACACACGGTGGGGGGATGACATTTTCAACAAAATAAAAAAATAAATAAATTGGTAACCTGCCCGCACAAAATCAAATTATGCAAACAGCATCTTGACAGAAACGTTTGTTTCCGCGTGGCTGCGGCCGAATCACGACCCTCGCAGACAAGACGCTTGATCAATATTTGTTGAGTCAAGAGGGGTGAGTCTGTGTTTGGTGGAAGGTCTCCAGCTTCTAATTACCTGCGAGTCAGAGTGTGTGTGTTTGTCGCCGGGAGAAAGAGGCCAGACCTCCATGAAGAGGCCTGTCTGCTCGATCTTATCTCGCCTGGTGAGCCGACGAGCGGCGCTGCACATCGGAGTGACACAGCCAAATACCTCAGTCATTTCAGCCCTGCATTCGTGTGTGTGTAGGGGTGTGCATGTGTGTGTGGTCATTAGTGGGGGGCACAACAAGATGACACGGTGCAAATGTCATGTGGGCATACATGTCGTCCCGGTGAACTCGTCAAATGTCGGCGGTGTGCGTCAGTGCGACGTTAATGGAAGGGCGGCGGGAAGGAAACCGCGAACAGATGGAGGTCGACTTCACCGAGCACGGAGAGAGGAGAGACTTACACCTCCCCCGGGATGGTCCAGTCTGGACCGGGTGTCGATCAGGTCTTCTGTGTGTCTGCAGCAGGTCAGGCTGAGGACTCAGCAGTAAGGGGTCTGACATGAAGCAGAAGAGAAGATCCAGTTCAGCCAAACAGAATCAGTACAGTTCTGTCTGCTTGGTAGGTAAAACACAAGAATCGTCTCCGATAGGAGCCAAAGTGGGCAACAGACCTGATTTCTACTTTGAGTGTACATGTAGAGCAGTGGTGTCCTGGAGGGCCGGCATCCTGCATGTTTTAGTTCTCTCCCTGGTTTAACCCACCTGGATCCAATGATGGCTGCCATTAGAAGGTGAAGAAGAACACTGACATGGTGAGGAGGTTGTTACTACAACCAGGGAGAAAAATAAAACATGCAGGATGCCGGCCCTCCAGGACCAACTCTGGACACCACTGGTGTAGAGCTTATTAAGACATCAATCATTAAGTCCATAAACACGCGAGGAGTCGTGGAGCTGAAGACTGTCTGCTGGTTAGAAAGTGATCAACAAATAACCTATGAAACTTTTAGACGTAGCTTAAATGTAGTTTCAGTCAAACATATCATGACTGGTTCACATTAGGAGTGTTAGACGTTTACACTGTTTGTACATTGTGTGGTGTAAGATGGAGAAGCTCATGCTGCAGAGAAGCTGAGGTGGAAATAAAACTTATTTTGAGCTTTTGTTTCTTACGCTAGTCAAAAAGCTAACTCACTCAACATGTAGACTTTTAGAAAGACTGAACTTTAGACTTATTTTACTCTAAATAACTTTGAACCGTTTATGTGTTGTATACATATTTTGTGGACAGGTATTATATGGTTGCCACAATCCAAACTGTGAACTTTGAGTGCAAATATAACATGGTGCAGCCTTGTTTTCTTAGTGTCAGTGTTTGCTTTTGCCTGCTTTCCACTCTTTCTCAGCATGAAGTTAGTATGAATGTTGCTGACTGTACACCAAATAAGCAGAGATAAAATAATCAAAAATATGCTCTTTTGTGTACTGGGTTTGTTCTCTTACGACACTGGCCAGTCGGCCATCTTGAAATGGCCACCTGGCTCAAAATCACCTCCCCAAACATGCAGGCAGGCACACAAGCTGTGTCAGCAGAGTTTAACAAGGAGAACTGGCTGTCTCTCTCTGTGCTTGGCTTCAGATAGTGGAGGGTGGATTGTTTTACCGCAGCCTCGTAAACCCGCTACTTATTTTACATGCAGATGAACGGGTGTGGAGTAAAAGTGCTAATGATGCTGACAGGTTAGAAAACGACTGCACTGACCAATCCCTCCTCTCAGCCAGAGTAAGGAGAAGAAAACAGGCACGCAGGATCCAATCTGACGTAACAAAATAGTAACAGAGTGAGGTGTAGAAATGTATTATTAGAAATGGAATATAGCTTTTATTTGAAGTCTTGTTAAAATTTTATTTTAAGGGGCAGTATTATGTATAATCAACTTTTCAGAGCTTTGCGTCATGGTATGATGTTATTCTCTCATCAAAAACATACCTGGAGTGTTTCCTTGAATCTGTCACGCATGTGCCTTTAATCTCCCGTGGCAACCATTCAACTGGATGGACCTAGCCCCGCTTTCGAGACGCCGCTCCTCCTCAGAGCTGCAGTTTTCAAGCTTTTGCCTCACAGAGCAGCCCGTCCTCTTTGACTCCCCAATTCAGCTCCTTCAGACTAGCCAGCAGCAATTAGCAAACACTTGGTGGAACTACGAATCGGCTGAGCTCATTATAGGAGCTACTTATGAGTGCAACGCTGGTAAAAATGTCAATAGAAGAGCCATGTTGTGATGACTTCCTCAAGAGCAGGACTTTCTTAAAGAAACAGAGGCCCAATTTCAAGGTGTCAACATTTTTTCAAAATCATATTTGATGTATATAGCATTTTTATGACAACTGAAGTTAACAGACTTGATTGTGGTATAAAATGGCACAATGTGCCCGGAAAATACATTGTACTGTCCCTTTAAACAACACATTTCTGGAAGTCACTAGGAACAGTGTTTCTAATGATTTGAGCGTTCACAGGATGTGTGCTCAGTCTTCCAGGTGAGTGTTCACGGTTCAGATGAAAGGGGGAAATAGTGCGGCTGAAACTGGGTCAAGCTGATGAGGGGTTTCGGCGAGCGCCGACAGCGGGGACGCGTGCAGCGGTTGATGAGTCTAAAGGCAGTTGACGCAGCTGTGTTTGTCCCTGAAGCCAGCTGCAAAACTCTGGGCACTGAAGGGTGAAGTAAGCCACGGTTAGCGAAAAGAACAACAGTATATGCCACACATCAGTGGCTTGTAGAAGGGACGCACATAAAATACTGCAGTCAGCTGGAACAATAAAAAAAAATATCAGATTGAAATATTGTCTAAAAGTAGTAAAAAACTTACAGAACCATTCATGACCCTTCAACTTTTTCAACATTGGTGAAGTTACAGTCACATTAATTAATGTATTTCACTGGATTTTTAGGACATAGGCTTACATACAGTACTGTATTGGTAAATGCTATTTTCAGATATTATTAAATATTTAGAAAACTGCATCTTAATCACAATTATGCACAACTTTGTGCTGGTCTCTCACAGTAAGGCCTCCTCATGTGGGTAGTGCGTAACCCCTGTGCCGCCGCAGCACCTCAGTTTTGTATTCTACCCGGCTGGTATTTTTATAATGTCACTTTTAACTCCTTTCCAGTGAACACACTTGTTTTTCTAAGCCTTTATTTAATCCAAACTATTTATTTATTTTTTTTCAGATTCATGGGGCGATCGAACCTTTTTAACCGATTTTACATGATGTGTAAATAGAATTTTGTTAGTCGGGTCTATGCTCCCGCCACATTCCTGCAGTCCTCCCTGCGGCCCTTCCATGTGGACTCGGGCCCGTGTGTCTCGGTATGCACCATCCGAGTCACAGCTGCGCTGCCCGTCACTCAGAAAGGCCAGCAATGAAAGGAGCTCCATTCCTCCTCCACCCACCCCTCTCACCTCCTCTTTTTCCCTTCTCGGTCCAAATGGAACTGCTGACCCCTTTCCTCCCCTGTCAGCAGCAGGTATAATACGACCTGTCACCGCGGCCCATTTGACCTCAGGCATGACCCTGCAGCTGGTTCTTCCATCGTGTGAGCCTAAGGGGGAAGACGAGGGGCTGGCGTTGCCGCTTTGCTTGGTTCAGGTAAGATTTCAGGTGCTACAGATCAATTCCCGTTGAGCAATGGATGTGAGCAACATGATGCTAAATCGTGTTCATTTAGCTAAAGAAGAACATGTTTTGTATTAAGATTGTTTTAGCCTCGTTTCAGTAAACTTAAACAGAAAGCATCGTGCCTCCCTAACATTGTTGTTTTGACAACCCTACAAGCTGCTGGCTGAGTAACGACATTTTGAATTGTGTGTCGATCTCGTCCAACCTTTCAAAACTTTCTCGAAGGCAGCTGGCCTTTGAAACCGGTTTGAAACCGTTTCCAAAAGTTGTTTTACTTTTAATTAGAAAAAGAGAAAGAAAAAGAAAAGCATGTCTGCTGGGATACAGTTTCCCTGGTAAATCCAAGGAATCCATTCCCTGGCAAAAGAACATCCAGTGAAAACTGCGGAGATTATGATGCATTTCACTGAAACTCGTCCAATTACATTCTGCAGCACGGCTGCCAGATGTAATCAGTAACAAAATGATGAAGACGAAGCCTAACTCGATGCTATGACACTAGACAAATACTCAAATTACGTATTTAAATGATGCATCTAGATTAAATATCAATGGATCTAAAGTGATAGACATCCAGTGCTAAGCTAAAGCATTCATGTCAAGGAACTTGATGTTGTTTTCCACAAGATCCAGTGACTATTTTGGGAATTTGTATGACAAACCAGCAGAAAGCAGTGCAAAATTGTCTTCACAAATAAGAATCTCTAAAGTATTTGTTTATATGTTTTTGGGCAGTCTGAATAATCTGTAGAAACACATTTACTGCAGCTACGGCTGCATGTGTTTGGGATCTGTCTGTAGCAGGTGTGTTCATGAAGAGACTAAAATATTTGCACGTTCTTTGTAACCTGATGGAACAGAGGGAGACTGTGAACATTGATTCTTAATTCTTGCCACAGATTCTCAATGGGATTTCTGTCTGGACTTCAGGCCATTTTCATGGATGGACTTTGCCCAACATCTACGTAGATTCATCAATCTGTGTACCAACGTTTCTATCCCTGCTTAAAAGACACGGGTCTTCCCACAGCACCATTCTGCTGCCACCATGTTTCACTCAGGTAGTGGTGTGTTCAGGGTAATGCACAGTAATATTTGTTTGTCACATTGTATTTTATTTTTTCATGCACAGCTGGACTCTGTTTACATATTAGTTGACTTCTGAAGGCAGTTTTTTGCCCTGGATATTAAAGCTGCAGTATGTAACTTTAACAAAAATGTGTTTTGTAAGTAATTTGTTAAAACTGTCACCATGTTGTGACTGTATAATGTGCGACAGATCGATTTCCTCCACCTCCTAGTGCTACTATTGCCGTCTGTACAAAGAAATGCACCGCTCCCAGTCAGAGACAACCAATCAGAGCCTGGAGGAAGGCCTTAGCGCTGTCAACCAATCTTGTGTATACACTGCTAAATGTGTTGATGGCAGACAAACAACTTATGGTGCGTTCACACCAAAGGCGCTACACGCAGTCAACACTTCCAGTTTGACGCGTGTGCACTTTGAATGCAGACGCTTGGCATTTCGCGCATCTGGTTTACATTGTTTACATGTTTTGATTGCAGAAGAGAAGTTAGAATTTCTACACTGATAATTTGATACTGTCACAACATGATGACAATTGTGACAAATAAATAAAAACTGTTGTTTTAATAAAAGTTGCATACTGCAGCTTTAATTAGGAATATCTGAGAAGGTAGAATGCCGACGCACATCATTTGCAAAGCGTTTAGAAAATTAGCTCAATTTCCTTCCGCCTCCCAAGTAACATTAACTTTGTGTTGTTCTGTAAGATAAAACACATGGCAAATTTGTAGTTGTAACACGACAACATGCGGAAACATTGACCGGGACATGAAGGCTTTTGCATTAGCCTAGAAGCTTAAACACTCTCCTTCACTTTTAAAAGCCCTCAACTTGAGGCCCCGATTAGGCCTCTCAGATGTCCTTGTAAAAGCCTGAATAGAAGCAGTGGAGACAAACACGCAGATGAAATGTCACGAGGAAGAAGAGAGGAAACTGGTTACAGTTGGAAGGAATTGCCTTTGGGGATTTAGTTGTCAACAACCCAAAACAGAAAACGAGGGACGTAGATTCCAGTCAAGGCTGCGTGCCGAGGCTGGGAGAGGACGAACAAGCTCTACCTTGTGGGAGCTGACATTTGACTGTTTCACTGTAATGATTTACACGCAAATGCTTAGCATTTCACCGCGCCACACGGCAACGTCTCGGCCTATTTGATGGTTTACCAGCTGCCAGCAACTCTTGTGTCATGTGAACTGAATGTGACCCGACATAGTGCTGATGTTTCTACAGTTACACCCTCCAGCTTCACATCATTAGACCTGTCAGAGCGCGGCCCGTCGCACATTTATTGTTCTGTAAAGTAACAGAAGTCTGTTGTGCCCAGTCACAAGAGAGCAGCCGGGCCGCTATCCATCACACTGTGCGTCTTTGTTAAAGCCCGACTTATTCAGATGATACGTTCAAGGACTTATTCCCAGGTGCTTGATTCAACAAGCCTGGTCTATTTCAGTAACATACACACACACGAGCACGAGCACACATCGTCTAGATACACACAGGTGACAGTGTGTGTTTGGATATGGGGCGTGTGATTCAGTGTTTTGCAAACTGTGGACGGGCCAACCCCATTAAAAATGTGTGTGGTGGAGGTGGGGAGGAACGGGGGGTCTGGAGGGGGTGTTGTTGGCTCGACTGTGGCCTGTGCTGCGTGTTCGCGGGATAATTTACGGCCCCTTCATCCTGGCGGAATGTGTTTGTAGCCAAACGTAATGGAGGCCATCCATTCTCCCTGTCAGCGTTGGGAAACACTTTTTTAGCCGGCTATGGGAGGAAATGTCTGACGGGGAGAGGGCAAAGCTGTTCCTGTGGATGTTAGCTTGCAAGCTTGGATAACTTTGTGGCCTTCAGTGCTTGGGTATAAAGGATGTGTGAAAGAAAGATGCTTGTTTGATCTGCTTATGCATGGATCAGCTTGTTGCTATATAATTGCTAGAACTGCACAGTCTGATGTGCTGTAGGCGTTTGCAGCACCAGAAGCAATTTCCTAACAAGGACATCGATGCCATCCTGTCGTCGACACGTTTTTTTTCTACAGTTTTATTGGCTCTAGTGGCTTTTATTTGATAGTGAATATTTGAGGCTGGGACTCGAATCCATGACATCTATGTCGAGGATTAAGGCCTCCATATATGCTGTGGTGGCTTTCACCCCTGCGCCACCACAGCACCCCTTTCCCAAGATTTTACGGGGTGTCGCTAGGTTTTACAAGAACTGGGAGAAAATTTCATGCACCATAATGAACATCTGACAGGCCTTCCTTAGCAACACAAGCTTGTTGTGAGAACACAACTGTGCTGAGGATCAAACAGCTGCGGTCTGACAAACTCTTGGAACAAACGTGACAAAAAGCAGCTGCAGCAGCAGCAGCAAGACACAGGAAGGACAATTTTGGTAAAGACCGAGAGACGGAACGAAGGAGACAAAGAGCAGTCCACAAGGGGTAATTCTGGCACTAAATCTTTTGGCCTTTAGCGCAGCCTTGAACTGTTCCCAGCAGTGGGAGGTTCTTCGGTGATGGAAGTCAGTGCATCACATTGGATTTTATTCATGGGCCTCAGCAATGAGCTTTTTCCACCCCAGAGAATCTATAGGCGTCAAGCAAACACTTGGGGAGCTTAGCTCTAACATGGGTGCGCCACGGCGTCCTATCATTGCCTCCATCACATTGGTCATCTCTGACTGTCGAGGCCAAACGTTTGAAACCTGGCAGAATAGCTGGGTGAATTGTAAACAGCCTGTAGTTTTGTAGAGGTTTATCCAGTCCAGAGGACCTCAAATTGCTTCACATTACATTTACCCACACATTCACATGTTGATGATGGAAAGCTAACGGGTAGTAGCCACTGGCCTGGGGAGGTCAGACAGAAGTGAGACTACCATGTGCTGGCGCCACTGGATTCTGTGACCAAAACGCCAAATAGACCATATTTGGGAAATATTTAGATGTAAAAAGAATACAGTAATAATACTGTAGGTTATTTAGATATTAGAAATTTTAATAAACTATTTTCACAGGAGTGTCGCCATGTTATTCACGCTGCAAAGCATTCTGGGTAAATGACGTACAGTCCAATAGCCTGGCTCCTCCAGCCAAAACGGTAATGAGTAACATTGTTAAGCCTTTTTAATTCAAACCGGAGCGCACTGAAATCGATCAGAACGTAGAAATCCGAAGAGGTGATGATGAGGAGGAGGAACAAACAGAGGAAGAGAGTTGGCCGTAGCAGCTGGTGTTTTGCTGCTGTCTTCAGTTTTGTAAATGAAACAATGAACGACACTTACCTCTGGTCGGACTGTGTGATCTGGTAGGTACTTTTGTAGCTCTGTGTCCAGTTAGGCAACAGCGGTTTAGGGTCTGAACTTCGTCCTGTGTTGGTAGTGGTTTCACAGCACTGGTGTTCTAGATCCATTAGCATTTCCAGTAGTAATAGCTCCATTAGCCCTGCTTCTCTTTGAGTGTCTCCCAGAGTCTGTAGCGCTGTGTCCGGTTCGCAACACCTGTGCTGTTTAGAGTCCACTGTTACACAACTCCGGGTCGGACCGGTGCCTGTTAGCATCTCAAAGAGCATCCAGCTCTGCCTGTCTCACCAATTGTAGCTTGTTAAGGTAACAATCACCTGTTAGAACCTTCCTTGGTTCTGCTGGTATAAATGGCTCAAAGTGTTGTGGAGAAATGTCCAGGG
>CAEFZY010048795.1:0-17106 GCA_903066815.1 Brachyrhaphis roseni
TATCTATGGATCTTGGATGTTTCGTCTTGGACAGTGGTTCTCACACTCACTAGTCCTCTGCCTCCTTCTTTGAGGCTCGTGTACAGTCTCAGGGTGCTGGATTTGGGGTGGAACCCTCCATGCATTGTTAGTAGTTTCTGGGTCTTAACATCTGTGGCCTGTATCTCCTCCTTTGGCCAGCTAATTATTCCTGCAGGGTATCTGATTACTGGCAAGGCATAGCTGTTTATTGCAAGGATCTTGTTCTTGCCATTGAGCTGGCTTCTCAGGACTTGCCTTATTTGTTGGAGGTATTTGGCTGTGGCTCTTTTTCAACGGCTTATCTTATCTTATCTTATCATAGCGGCTAAGATATATACTGTATATATATATATATATATATATATAGCAACTCAAGGAAACATAGTTACTGTGCTATAAAATGGCATTATGTGGTTGGAAAACATGACTGCCTCTTTAAAACTTTATCAGAAGCGATCCAGAAATTTCAGACAGTTTTGGGGGATTTCAAATATTTGGAAATGAGGTGAAGGTGGTGGCAAGAGAAAGAAATTTATCACAATAAATGATAAATGATACTATAAATGCCTCACCTAACTCAAATTCAATTGAACAATGCTGCTGAAAGGTGAATAATGGTGTTTTAATTTCAAAGATCTTTCTGCTCTGTCTGATTTTCCTTTCCTCAGCTCAACCTCGTGTCCAACGTCACATTGTCCAAGTCAGCACCTGAGGCCTCTCCACCCCTGAGCCTCCCGCAGACCCCCACCACGCCCACAGCGCCCCTCACGCCCCTCTCCCAGACCCACTCCGTCATCACAGCCAACAGCCTCCACAGTGTGGGGCCGATACGACGACGGTACTCAGAAAAATACAACATGCCCATCTCCCCAGGTATGCTGAATTTTTGCAAAACAAAGTATTGTTTTGTTTTTGTTTTTACTTTTGTCAAGTTACAACTTCAAACTTGAATGTTTTTGTTGGGTTTTATGTGAGAAACCAAGAAAAGTTAGCATCAGATTTTGAGGTATAAGGAAAAGGTTAAAATGTATATAGGATTAGGTTTAGGGTAGGGTATAACAGGTGAAAATCTCAAAAGTGTGATTCATTTATATTATGCTTCCTTTATCTTGATGTCCCTCAACAACATCTAGTGCAACTATCTACCATTACAAGTCACCTAATTAGTAAATTTACCTGTGTTAAATTGAGCTAAGTAATGGGACAATTAAAGTACATTTATCTAATTCAACCATATTCCGAACATTCCCATTTATATGTGGTGGAAAGCTAGTCTATGGGGAAAATGGATGGAAATAAATACTGAAGAATACTGAAGAAAAGTGGTACAACCTGTTGAATACTGTAGACTGAGGTGCAGGTTAGCCTCTGACTGAACATAAAGCCAGAGAATGTGAAATGGTTTAGATCAAAGCACATTCACCTGTAAGAAAAGGCCTAGCCAAAGTAGCAGCAAGTGATGTGGACTTATAATTTCATTGCAATATTTTGTGGTACTATTGTGTTACAGTAAAGATTAAGTAAATGTGTGGCAAATATTGTTCTTGAAAAACATGCCCATTTGAAATAGGCTTCTTGAGAACGCCACTTGCTTAAAAAGGTGTTATCTATGTCAATAATCATATTTCTGGTCATATATTTTTTGATTCTTTCTTGGAACAGCAGAAAAACTAACAAAAATAACATCTTGACCATACTGTCAGTGTTTATTATTATTTACCATCAATATTTAATTAGTTAATAATAAGCGATGACATTTCATTGCCAACTTCACGTATATTTCTTTGTGCAATGACAATAAAATAAGCCTAAGTCTAATTGAAATTTATTATGACATCTGTCAAAATCCTTATAAGAATTTTTTAATGATAAATAGTAAATACTTACCCTAATGTTAAAGTTCAAAACTAAAAACTTGACGTGCAGCTGTGATTGCAGTAATAGCAAAAAGCATTAAAATTCACTTCTCATTTAAAGATTTTAAAAGCCATCTAGTGGTTTCCTTCCACCTCATAACTAGTCACTTTTTCATTTGACTGAAAACATGACATTAACACCAAATAAAATCCATTTAAATTTGGAATTGCAACACACCAAAACGTCAAAAGTTCAGAGGCAATAATATACATAAAATTAATGTTTTCTTTTGTGTATTTCACAGTGTTTTGATCTTGTTTCTTGTGTACAGATATCAGTCAGAACAAGGAGTTTTACATGAATGCAGATGTTAGGCCACCATTCACCTATGCCTCACTAATAAGACAGGTAAGTAGCCCACTTATTTCTTTCTTAAATGACTGAAATTGTTTACACCCTACATTATTTCAGTTTAATCCACCCTTTTTTCTCATATTTGAGCACAGTTTAGCCAGAACAGAGATATCTGATGACTTACTTTGATTAGGACATTTTAGCCAAGGCAGTTGCTACCAAGTGCATTTTATGCAACCTGCTTTAAGATGCCAGTCAATTATCGCTCAACTACAGTAATCTGGGATCTCAGGAATTAATCTGAGCCATCCATAATTGCCGTCCTGTAATCTGCCTAAGAAATTGTTTTTGCTCGCACCTTCATTTGCACCCACAAAAGGAAAATTTTAAATTAAAAGTTCTTCACACTCCCAATCTGTGTTATCTGTTTTTCCTCAAAAGGGCAACTCATACGTGCATTGCTCAACTTTTCTCAAAGTTCTTAATGTTTTTTTTAGGGTTGTGAGGTTCTTTTGGCGAAGCAGGCATAAAGCATAAAATGTTTGTCTCTTTTGCTTGCTCCTCATCCAGGCAATCCTTGAATCTCCGGAAAAGCAGCTAACACTAAACGAAATCTACAACTGGTTCACGCGAATGTTTGCATATTTTAGGCGCAACGCAGCAACATGGAAGGTAAAGCATTTCTTTCTTTAATCTTTTTTTGAATGTGAACCAATCAAGGCTAAAGAAAAAGAGTTTACTCAGACACAAACAGTGCACCATCTATTCCGTCCAGGAGAACCACCCTTTGTACAAATACAAAATCAAATAGAAAAACAACCTGCATGTAGGGAAAAAAGGGGAAGAAAAAGAAACAGTCATCTGGTAATGTGTTCCTGGATGTGCTGTCGGTGGGTGGCATTGGCCAAACATGATGCTTCACTGCCAAAAAGCCTTGGCTGAGCCCCTTGCACTCTTCTTTAGAAGGTGGCGCTCCTCGTTGGCCCCAAACACTCACCGTACCGAGTAGAAAAGCACTGATGAAACACTGAAATACCTCCCACAACCACCTGAGCCAAGACTGATCAGTCACAAGCAGCTTGAACCACACCTCAAACATAAATATATTCTGACACACACAGACCACCCGTGTCCTCCGTCAGCTCACACAGTTGCTGACAGCTGTTCCATAGGGGCATGCTGGCGTTATAAACCCTGAATTCTTCCCCCACTCTCCTGCTTCTGGAATAACAAAAGGATGATTTATGAACATCTCCTTTCATTATTTATTTTGCTGAACCTTTAAGTTGTGATTGCTCTTCCTGGCACTAGGGTAAAAATGACCCCAACATGTTCTGGTCAGTAAGAATACTTTGCGTAACATGTTTGGGTTTTTAGATCTAATTGCCGCCAAAATAGGCAGAATAGGCAGGATTATGCCTATTCCTGCCTATTCCCTGTTGTGCTATGAAATGAGCAACAGATTTTGGAGACTTTGACCTGCCAGTTTCTCTATAAAATGATAAGATATAAGAACATCATCCAAAACATATTTAATAGCCATCCAGCTGGCCTTGAACTGTTTCATTAAGAATTATTATTTATTTTAATTTATGTATGCTGAAACCATTAAATCAAACTTAGCAGCCTTGATAATCTCAATAGAGAAATGTAAAAGTTCAAAGAACAATATTCATAGTTAAGCATGGCGGGCCACCAGGCTTATAATTTCCTGGAAGAAACCCTGTACTTATCACACAACACAACGCATAGAGCTCTGCGCAAATTAGTTCAACCTGGGCCTGTGTTACCTTCCTATAAACAAGATGCTGCAATTTTCATCAATTATAGCTGATCTCAATACATAAAATGAAGTAGGGAGAGCCTTTAGTCTCTCGCCAAGTTCTGCTAGAGGCTTCTAATGTTCTATCAATTTTTATTATCTTTGGTGTAGTAAGCTGTGGAAAGCCTGGCGGTGCTTATATATATGTGTTAAAAGATCAAGGAAAGATCGGCCAAGCTGATCTTTCCTTGGCTGATCAGCTGTTTTGCTGATTTGAGCAAACCTGGTTTGAAATTAGCTGGTTTGAGCGATAAGCTAATTTCTCACTGCTAATAAGAACTTTAAGGACCACCCTCTACAAATTTTTGTATCTTTATTTTTCTGATATATGTTTGATCAGTTTTCTGTCAAAATGTTTTAATATACTGTTGTATCCCTGTTGTTCTTTTTTTGTTTTCTTTACATCAACCGCAGAATGCAGTCCGGCATAATCTTAGTCTTCACAAGTGTTTTGTGCGAGTAGAAAACGTTAAAGGGGCTGTGTGGACAGTCGACGAAATAGAGTTCCAAAAGAGGCGGCCTCAAAAGATCAGCGGGTATGTTTGGCCTCTTTGAACCCTGACTAGTGTCTTGTCTCATCAGATGACTGACAGAATTGGGGGGGAGCTGCCGCCGGCCGCTGCTGCTCAATTTTATTGTCTGTGTGCCATAATGTGCAAAGTCCCTGCTTACTTTGGCGTGCCCACCCCCCCACACCTCATCCTTGCCACTTATGCTTTCGGAAACCCTTTTGGTGATGCCTCGTGACTCAAAATGGCTCATTTTCATTGTGATCCTCACCCTTTTCCCTTCCTCCTTGTGTCTGTTTGTGTGTTTGTCTTTCATCTCTGCTGCCCTGCATCTGGCTGCATCGCTCGCTCTTTCCCCCCTGCTCTCACCACCGCCTTCACCCACTTTCCTTCAACTCCATGCTGGCTTGCTTTCCCAGGGTGCCATTCGCACCAACCTTTCCCTGCATAAGTGCTTTGTGCGAGTAGAGGATGAGTTTGGGTCCTTTTGGACCGTTGACGGCAAGGAGTTTAAAAGTGGCCGACACGTTCAGCAAGGCCGCCCTCGGAAATGCGCCCCCGATGAGAACTTTGAGGAGCTGCTTGTACAGTAAGCACCCCCTACCCCGGTGCCTTCCCACCCTGCATGCTTTCCTCCCTCTTTCTCAATATTGCTATCATGCTTTTGTGTTGAGCTCATCAGCCATTGTGCTTTCACAAGCCCTCATCTTCCTTCTCATGAAAAGCTAAATGTTGAAAACCAGTAGTGTGGCGTTGTAAAGTGGTTGAACATCTCAGAATTATAGCCTTGATATCCACATTACTACATCAATAAATGTGTTTAGTTTAAAGTGCATTGATTTCTCTTTATGAAACAAGATCCTGTATGCTAGGTGAGACATGAGTCTGCGGATCATAACTTAATTTTTCTTTGTTCACAGAAGTCCGGCCCTAGTGAAGAACATTCAGACCAGCCTGGGCTATGGTCCAACTCTCTCTGCTGCCTTCCAGGTAAAAATAATAAGTGACTTCATCTCATGCTGCTTCAAAACTTCAAAAGATGGAGAGAAAGAAGTCTTCCTCTGTCTTGTCCACACAAGCCTTGTGTTTTAGGTTTCCAAGAGTGACAAGCAGCTGCAAAATCGTTGACAACCATCTTCCATTTCACATTTTACGCTTTTTTCTTTTTTATTGTGTTTTTTTTTTTATCTCCAGGCTTCAATGGCAGAAAACAACATACCTCTATACACTACTGCTTCCATTGGAAGTCCCACACTCAACTCCCTGGCCAACGCCATCCGCGAGGAGATGAATGGAGCGATGGACCATGAAAACAGCAACGGGAGTGACAGCAGCCTGGGACGCTCGCCCCTGCTAGCTATGTGAGTGACACGCACTCTTTTGTTTTTTTCTTTACTAGCAGAACAAATCCAGGTGTGACGAAAGTAAAAATGAAATCTGGCTGCATTGAAAAAGTCTTTAATGTTTTTCACATTTAGTTACAACAACTGATATTGTGTTTTTTTTTATTTGGGTTATATATGGGGAAAAAAAAGAAAAGTGTGGCATTTTGCTTCAGCCCCCTTTACACTGGTATCCACAAGCAAAGTCCAGTGCAATACATCATCCAAAATCGGAACGAGTACAACACAAATACAGACTAGGTTTAGATATGGTTTTAAAATAAAATCTGTCTTTTTTTTTCCTACTAAATATACTTTTTGAAAAATATTTTCACAAATGGCTTTCATTTTAATTATGTCTTCTATGAGTTATACAATTTAGTATTAGGGTCAGTCTATGAACATTTTTGTTAAATTACTAGAATATAATCATCCAGTAGTGCTTCTCAATCCTGCACTACTTTTTCTCTGTATGTCACATAAAATCATAATAAAATACAATTAAGTTTGTATATGTAACATGGCAAAATGTGAAGTAGTCCGAGCACATGAGAATATTTTTGGAAGGCACAGTAGGTGTTGTCAGAAAACACTTTTATTGTCCATGCCGAGTTCTCTAAATACGCCTGTTCTGTTGCAATAGATCAGACAGAAAGCGCACTGTCAGAGTGCCAATAAATTTAAGGGAGAGGATTCGTATTAGTGGTGTGTGTTGGGTCACGGCCAGCACTGTCAGGCCTCCCAGCAGAAAAAGGAAACTCCACCTTTTAAAGCTAGAACAGCCAGGAAGAGGAGACAGGACGCCCCCACTCCCTCTGTTATTCTAACAGCAAGTTATGAACTTTGCTTCATGCATCCTGCTGACTGTCACGAGACTCAACCACATCATCAGCCCAGCTTGTTCAAAAATTTACAAAATCTGAGAATGCAGAGTGACGAAGCAGCCTGGCCTCCGACGCAGCACAGACGAACCTGAGCTGTGTTGCGTCCAGAAACACCTCTGAAAGAAAAAATAAAGAAAAACAAAACACAAAAGACAGCTTCCAAGATTGTCTTGTAGGAAAAGCTGCGGTGGGCCTGGAAACCACAGCTCCCCCATTTGCTTGTTGCATAGGAGTTACTGCTAAGTTGCTTGAAGCCTAAAATAACAACCCACACGCTGCATCATTTCCAGATGTGGGGGTGAAGGGGCGGACCACCGATAAGCAGCGCGGGTAGACTGAGGGATGAAATGTAAGAGCTCAGGGGGGAAAATTCTGCCTGAAAACAAAAAAAAAAGATAGAGAAAGGTGCAGTAATAAGCTCATGGCCAAATGGGGGAAAGTGCCATCCTTAATCACTGTGAACACAGCTCTGAGCATAGCTGTGGAACAGGAAAGGCAGAGACAGGATGGGTGTGCTGGCCTGAAGGCAGCCTGCTCTGCATCTGCCCCTCTGCTGCTATGCTATGATTAGGCTGATACACCCTTTAGAAGCTCACAACCTTTATCTATGAAGAAAAACTTTCTGTTATGGATTGGGATTGGTAAAAGAATGAAAAGAAATTAAACTGCTTGCAAAGGAAAGTAATGTGGAAGGAAAATTATTTGTGTTTTTTATAAATAATATCTGATGCTGTCTGTTGTGATACAACAAGGTTGGTTCTCATCTGCTCTGCATCAATAGGATCTAGAAACAAACATGGTGAAGCAACATTCAGTTTATACACTTCAACAATTTGGAACAAATTTCTAGAAAACTGTAAAAATGACAAAAACATTTAAATCAAGGCTAAAACTCCACCTGTTTAGAGGTTACTATATTATGTTTTTGCAGTGTAAAGCGTTGTTGCTGAAATGTTCTTTACAATTCAATTCAAAACTATTTTATTGATCCCATAGAAGAATTAAATAATACAAAATAAACTTGACTCGATTTGACAAACGTAATTTGAGACAGTGAAACCAAAATGGGAGTTTTTGATCAACATTTGAAATGCTATGTGGGATGGAAATTAGTTGAGAAAAGACACTGTGGCGGCAGCGTCATGCTGTGGAAGGGTTTCTCTCTAGCAGAGACATAAAGGCTGATCAGAGATGATACAAAGATGGTAGGACAGGACAAGTTTGAAACTTGGAAAGTTGTGAGTGAATGCATGGATTTAAAAGAACTTAGTGTTTGGGCAGTTTTTGTAGTTTTCTTGAAGTTTGTTCCAGATTTATGGAGCATGGAGACTGAATGCTGCTTCTCCATGTTTGGTTCCGGTTCCAGGGAATGCAGAGTATTAGGCACCACTTTGTGTCAGTTTCCAGCATGAAAGTTTGCTATTGAGTGACAAACTATTGAAAAGGTTAAGGTGTGCAAATAATTTCATAAGACACAATATGCTGTAAACAAGATCCAATAAACGGAAAATATTTTTCTTCATGTCTTTGACTCACTTCACTTTGAACAACTCCAGTTAATCTGCACCATGTGTTTTTGTTATGTACCTGTGGGGCCGCTTTCAAAGTGTTGCGGGTTCCACACTTCTAAATAACCGACTAGAAAAAAGAAACAACTATCTAGAGAAAGCTAATTATGAGTAAAGTGTAGACTCAGCACACAGTTCAATAGAATAATAATAACAATTTCATGTCTGCCCCGCAGCTAATAGTCAGACCCGAGGCTACGGCACTTGTGGAGTTACTTTGATGTGAAAATGATAGAAAAGCTGACTTTACTTTTTGCCCTCCTTTTCATAATTTAACACCAAAATATGGCAGCTCATTTGCATGTGAGTGCCTCCATCACAATAGTCGCAAATCAACTCAAGGCATCCTGGTATGAAAACAAAATTTTAAAAAAAATGAGAATCAAATGTGGGCTTTTGTGAAGAGCAAGGCGCCAGTTGTCCCTTGTTGCTGTAGTAAATGAGCCCGGCACCTCATCCTGACACCGCTCAGCCTCCTCTGTTAGCAGCTTGGCACCGCAGGCCGCAAGCCAGTCCCCTGCAGCTGCTCATAATATTTTTTTTTTCTCTCTCTCTCTGCTCTCTGCCACCACCAGGCCTCCTCTTCCCCCTGTGCTTTATTCCTGCTCTGTTTCTGTAATGAGAAATTTGGCAGATCTCATCTCTTCAGTGTCTCTTTTTCCTAGGTGACGACAGCGATAAGGTAGAGGGAGGCGGTTCATGCTTTTTGTCTTGTTTACAAGTGACAGCGTTATTATTCTCATATAGGCTCTGTTTCTTATCACCATGTTGTGCGGCGTACTCGTGTGCCTTTTCTTTCCCCCTCATCCTGCCTTTATTGACACGCTGTTGAAAATGTGCATTAATTCCAGAGTTTAAAGCATGTACACCAGTGTCTGGTTGCTGTGTTTTTACTTGAAGTTGATTAATGATAGAAGCCTGGCTCGGGGTTGTCCTCCTGAGACCCGCCTTGCACGTTGTGCATGTTAACGAACAGGAAGGAGGAGGTGGAAGGGGTAGGGCCAACACACAGTGTGCCACTGATCCGCCACCACCAGGAGGCTGACAACGGCAGAGTCCATTCGCCACCCACTCTGCTCGCATCGCGTTGTTAATCCTCCTCATTTATCAATTCGTAAGTGAATACTCTGTTGTCGCTTGCCATGGAAGTGGAAAACAAAAAGCCTGCAGCTTTTTTTGCTGGGGATTGGAATACCTCAAAAGAAAGCTTGAAATTATCATCAGTTCCAGCAAACCTCCTCCCCAGTGTCCTCCCACCTCTTTTCCACAAAAACCACACATTTGTTTTTGTTCCCCTGCCTCTTCATCTATATAAAGAATCAACACAGGTATCACTTAGGCCCGGTGTCAGCATTATAAATACTCCCTCTTTCAAAAGCGCACACTTGTCCGGACTTTGATTTTTTTTTTTTTTTTTTTTTTTTTTTCATGGTGTTTGTAGAATATTCTGGGCTTTTAATTTCAAACTATTATCCTTTAAGCACAATACTAGAATTGGCTTTTAGTTTCCAGAGTTTAGAACAGGGGATTTTCTAAGTGTAATTTTGGGATATCAGCTGATACTTACATGAGAAACTGATCTACCTCCCCAAAGATCTAAAAATCTGCTACTTTCTGCCCCCAACCACCAGCTCATATCTGCACACGTTAGTCACATATACTGTGACCAACATATGTGTGAAGTCACTCCTCCAGTTACTTTGTCACTACATTTAGCAACTTTTTACACCAAAAAATAAGTATGGGCAAAAACCATATTGAGCAGTTCAGGCTTTTTAAAGATAGACAGTCGGGCAGAAAACTGCAAGCGGTGCACCCCTAGCCATTTCACAGGTTATTTGGCTTCAGGCACCTGTCTTTCCATGTCTTATGCTGTTTGTTTGTCCTTTTTTGGACGGGCTGCATTGAAATGAAATTCCGTTGTGCTTTTGCACAATGACAATGAAGGCATTCTGATTATTATCCTCTGGGCTAAAATACATTTGAAATAATATATTTACATACTCTATACTCTATAAAAAGACAAAAAACACTTTTTTTTTTTACAGTAAATCAGGCTAAACCTTTTCCTGTTTTATGGGAAAAGAAATAATTTCCAGAATTATTTCTATTGCTAAATGCTAAAAATAACCCAAGCCTTGTCCCTGAATGCATTCAGTAATTGTTGCCTGGGCGTTTTTATTTTTATTTGCTAAATGCCTGAGTGGCCTTTCAGCCTAACATGTACGGTTCTCAGTCCACCTAATATTGAGAATCTCTAGCAAAGATGCTGCAGTCAGCATCTTCACAAAAACTATTTTGCTTTTCTGTGACATGAAGAACCTATCTCTTTCATGAAAGGTCAAATAAGGGTTGTAAAATACTAGACTACTGTACATGCAGATTCTTTAGTTTGTGGACATGGCTACATAAAAATACAGAAGTGGCCATTATATTCATTGTTTCCATTGCATTAGTGTGGTTCTTTATGCTAATTTCTGGTCTGGCATATTCCATATAGCATTTCTCACTGGGCCTCCCAATGCAGCAACAAATATGATGCACTAGTATTTATCGTGATTGTCAAAAGCAGTGATGGTTTTCCGTCACCCAGTCAATGTGTTTTGTGACGTAAGTAGCTCCATCCTAACCGTATTGTACCATTGTCAAATGGTACCCATACCAGCCCGCAGTATGGGTCGGTTTTATTTCCACTTTTACAATGAAAGTAGACAAAATAGCATAACAAATCGTCTGTGGAAAAGAAGGCATTAGTGCTTGGTTTGGTGTTAAATGTAAGTCTAGTTCAATCTGAATTTAAAGTTTTCTAGTGTTCCCAAATGAAATCAAATGGCCCTCATAAAATCTGTCAAAATACTGATGGGTAAAATGTGACATGGTAAATCAAAAATAAGTTATTTCAACAAGAAATAAGTAAAATGAATCAATTTTTGTCCTTTTACAAAACAAAGTGTTTCTTACTTACCTGGGAAATGTTTCTAGCAAATTCTAGACTTAATACGGCATAGTAACCATTAGACTGTGTGTCAGACACTAACCACTTTCACTACCGTCCTCCTACCTCTCCCGTAGGCATCACATCAGCGTTAAGGAGGAACCACTGGACCCTGAAGACCACGACGGACCCCTCTCCCTGGTCACAACCGCCAATCACAGTCCGGACTTCGACCACCACAGAGATTACGATGATGACGTGGGCCATAACGACATGCTGTAAGGCCAGGGACAGATGCAGACTTTCTAGAAGACAGAATCGCTGGACTTCAGTCTCTCAAGTCTCTCTCAGAGCAGACTGACGTTTTAGTGCCATTACAAAACATAGCAAGAAAGTTAAAAAGTGGGAAAAGTGGAGGGGGGTCTTTTGAGTTCAGATTGCTTTCTACCTTTTGATTTCAGTAACCTCTTAAAAAGTGAAGACAAACGTTGTTGGATGGATCGGCTTGGTACCGGGGAGGGAGCGAGGACGAAACTGTTTGAGGTCAAACCCTCGCTGGGCAGCCATGATGGACTGCACTCAGCGGACTGTGAGAGGGACTCTACTCCTCTCCTCCTACCACCACACTTGCCACCCTACTCTCAGACACACACGTGACCATAAACTGAAGAAAGAGAGATAAAGACAAGACATTTATTTACACGGTGCGTGCGTGTGTGCTTGCGTGCGTGTGTGTGAAGGAGAGCGAATGAGTTCATTGTCACTGCCTTCAACATGTTTAAGTCCATCAAAAGTGGGAGGGACCTTTTTCTTTCTTTGAGGGGTGGGAGGGTCTTTTGTTGGTTTTAAGAGGAAGGGTTTTAAAATGTAAATTTAATCAATGCTGTTTCACATATTGCATCTTTATTTGTGATTATTTTTTGAAACTGATCAAACCTCATGCCCGTGCTGTGGAGATTCCGTGTGGTCGCCACTTGATGATGAATGTTTTTAATTTCTTCTCATGCTGTTCTTTAAAAAAAGATAAAAAATCTACACACATGAAGCAGAATGGTAGATACCAAGTAGTATTTTTCTGTCATTTATTCCAGTTTCTTTACAAATAACATAAAAAAAGAAAAGAACAGAAGAAGAAAAGCTGCCCTCCTCTGCGTCTCTGTCCCTCCTGCTCGTGAAGTCCATCAGCAATGCACTACTCGTAATGAAGGCTCTCTCCATGCGTCAATGAAATTTAATTTAAGATGCGAATGAATGACAGAGAAATCATGCAGGTTATGATTTATCCTTATGAAATTATTCTTTAAAACCGCCCCTCATGGCATATTGTGCTGAGCTGCAACACAATTTTTGATCACTTACACGGTGTCTTTTTTTCTTTTTCTCTTTTTTTAAGCCAAATGAAAATGATGAAAATGTCAGGTGTGCACTGGCAAAGATAATGATTTAGACCAACTAATTGTGATTCCTGAACACAGCCATTGTTGTTAATCAACAATGGCTGCTTCCCCCCGGTGCAGGTATTTCACTCGGCGCTTGAAGATAAAGCCCTGTTTCCCATTGTTTTTACATATCACGTGCATGACTAGTTTCGAGTTTTGAGCGTTACTGGAACACAGACAGACAGTAATGATCTCGGCGTCGGCGAACGTTTCACATTCCAGCATCTGACAGCAAAGATAAAGCTGTACACCGATGACTCTCTGTTCAGCCCCCAGAAATGAGAATTAGTGGATTTGTGACACAGCAAAAATAAATTCCAACCGTGTAAATTAGACATATGAGATTGTTAATTTCAAGAATGCAATGAACCACTTTAAATCTTTTATTTATTCTTAGTTTTAGGTTTATTTTGGGTTACCTCTGGCTATTTTTGTGTCAGTGTGTTTTGATATCTTGTCATGCAACTACCAAAGATAAACTACAAAGTAAATGTTGTGTGTTCCATGTAGGCATGGGCAGGTTGCTGGTTTCAACATATACTGAGGTTTTTAAAAGCAAATTATGTTTCTGTCATAACATTCAAATGGTGTAAAGTTCTTTTAATGAAATACAGAACAAAGGTGATGTCGCGCAAAAGACGAATTCAGCTATTTGAAAATATTTGATATTGTAAATATTTTACTTGCCTGTTTTAAATGACAGGCAAAAAATGTATGACATTAGGCATTTTTTAAGTTCCAGGATGTAGTGTTAGCTTTACACCACTATATAACACACAGCATAAGAATCTCACACCAGCCCATGCCTCATTCGATGCAATAGCAAATAAGGCCAAATGTTCTCCATTCATTCTGCCAGCCTATGGAATCAAAACAAAACGCTTCTCAAAGTGGTATTTTCACTCTTCTTTTTTTTATTCTTATTAGTTTAAACCAAAGGGGGTTGATTCAAACAGGAGAGCTGCAGTGACGCTTTGCAGTCCAAAAGAGAACGGGAGGAGCTGGCAGGCTTGACTACATGATGACCAAAACAGAGAAATCTTTCATCTTTGGAGCCGATTATGTGGGAACAAGAAGTATTCTGGTCCATGGAAAAACAATGTGAACAAATTCATGTGCTTCAGCTGGACCACACCATGATTCTCTTCTTTTATTCTTTCCTGTGTGTGTGTCCTTTAAAATGGTTGTATATCACTCTCACCTTTTTTTTGTTTTGTTTTGGATTTTTTGGGTCAAGACTTTGTGATTGTGTTTAGTTTTTGTCAACTTACTGTTTTTTTATATTAAAAGAAAAACACTCCTGTCAACTAATAAGCTGGGTACAAGGTACTTTTATGGCAGTTAATGCTTTTTGTCCTCATTAACTAAAAAAAACTAAAGAGAGTTGATCTTTGGTTTTCCAGAAGACATATTTAATATCCAGGCAGCTGTGGGATGACCGGGTCGCTTCCAGCCGGGCTGGGATCGTGAGAATGGGGCCGAGCTGATCCACAGAACCTCGGTCTTCGGACTCCAAGTTTGTTTGGTATTCGTAACGAAGGGGGGAGGGGTAAAAGGAAAGTACTGGTAGATTAGATCACTCTCAGCATGTGTAGCTCGACATTACTAAAGATAACAGCATGAGAAAACAGTTAGGACGCATACCTAGGCTCAAACCTACAGGGAGCGATTAGGTTAGGCGAGAAAAATAAACATTTTACTCGGCCTCGCTTCGCTGTGTGGCTTGCATGTATACAAAAACGAACTAAAAAGGACAGAAATCAGAGCTTCTTTTTCTTTTAACTTTTTAAAACCATGATTTAATGTGAAGTACATCACCCAGCTGCGTGCGGCGGTGTCTCCCCTGTCCAGTGATTTTTTCCTCCTCTGGGCTGACGGGTCTGTTTTAAGGGAGCTCAAAATTCAAGTTTTGCTTTTTTCTCTTTGAGGTCACATCCTTTCATCTGCTTTTATATCAAGTACGAAATAGAAAAAGAAACTGCTGTATGTGTCAGATTAGGAGATTGCTGCAAATGTGTTTTATGTAGTAATCCTTGCTTTACATCAAAATGAAAGGGGAAAAAATCCTTGTGGGTGGGAATGGGCCAGATTTTGGATTTTCAAATTGTATATTATAGAAAAACAGATTTTTTTTCTCCGTCACTGACCTGAGCATTTTGTACAGTTTTCCTTCCCTTTTTCTGTTGAGCTGTTTTTTTATACTTCCTTTCGACGGTCCAACCACTGCCTTCTGTGGGCCGTATGTTAGAGATGGCGTGTTTCTGCTCCGAGGCGGAGGTACATTGCATGACTAAACCCAGGGTCACAGAGATTTTGTGGGGAAGGTCATATCATTACTATTAAGGGTGCACTATCAATCTAATGAAATTTTCTATGAAATTATTAGAAAAAAAGTAAGAAAAATATGCAGTGCCAAGGTGTAAAAAATATTAACGGCTATTATTTTTTTCATGTTTCTTTTTCAGCCCCCACACATCAAATATGTGTCCTCGCCCATGTCGTTTTGATTAAACACTTTTTTTTTCATTCGACTCCCCTAATCTGGTCATTGCCAGAATCAAAATCCAAGCACAGCAGGCATGTCACAGGATTTACAAACACCCTGCTAACAGTCCATCCTCTAAATATCTCTCTCACACACACATACACACGCACACCTACACGCTTACTAAAAATGTCATCACTTCATCTATCACCAACATCCAACCTGCCATCATTCCGTACCCCCACATTTCTCCAGTTCTCACGTCACGCTTTTGTTTCTTCTAAGAAAGGGAAGTGCAGGAGCAAGGAGAGGCAGGGTTGTGAGCACTAACGCAAGAACTGTTGTAGTGTTCTCATCCTGCAGAAGGTGATCAGTTTCTATTCTTGGTTCCTTTTCTAAAAAACATTTTCTGTAGTTTTTCTTTTTTTCTTTTCCCCTCTCATATGTTGTTTTTTTTTTAAAACAGAGAAATATGATTATTCATCACTTCCATGAATCTGTAAACTCATCATTCCTTGTCTGTTGGACGTAGGCCACTTTGTTGTAGTCAGTGGCAATGACTGATGTGAGCATTCTAAACATGCAATAAAATGCTGGTTGTTCAAATTGTGCCTTCTGGTCTGCTTTGGTTGATTTTTAAGTCTTGTTTGAGTCTAATTAATAAGAACTTTTACATTGACTGTAGGAGCTATTTCTCCATTTTCAGTTAAAACTTAGAATTTAGATTATTTAGTTCATTTTTATTTGCTTATTTTCTAGTTGATTTATAATTAGAATTTTTGTTTAATTTGTTATTTAAAATAGGTTATTTGGTTAGTAATTCACTTAATTAGTTAATTTCAATTTGGGATGTGGGTGTTTCACAGTATAAATAGGTAGGTGTTAGGCAGCTCATTATGCACGTGGGTGGTCATAAGATTTTTTACCAGTCTATCCAATCAGTCAGTCATCAGTCAGTCAGTCACTTCAGTCTATCAGCTCATAACTTGTTTTGCCTGAACTGCACTGTAAAAAAGGAACTTAGGGGGTGATTACATTAACAAAAGAATATCATGTACTTTTAACTGAATGTCATGTTTCAGACAAAAACGTGATACAATCATGTTGGATAAACAAGATATTCAACAACTTCACGTTTATGACATTGAATCATATTGAGCTAAAATGATTTATTCTACACTGTAAAAAAGGAACTTAGGGGGTTATTACATTAACAAAAGAATATCATGTACTTTTAACTAAATAATGTCATGTTTCAGACAAAAACGTGATACAATCATGTTGGATAAACAAGATATTCAACAACTTCACGTTTATGAAATTGAATCATGTTGAGCTAAAATGATTCATTATAGTCAGACTGATCCTGTGCTGAAGACCACGAGTGAGATCACGGGATATTATGCGAGACAATCGTTTTTTTCTCTCAACTTGAATAAAACGTATTCAAGTTGAGATAACGTGATTCAATTACGTCAGATTGATCTTCCGCCGAAAAACATGAACTTCGGGGCTTATTACATTAACAAAAGAATATCATGTACCTTTAACAAAATACTTTTGGGTTTGAAACGAAAACGTGATAAAATCATGTTGGATAAACAAGATATTCAACAACTTAACGTTTATGAAATTAAATCATGTTGAGATAACGTGATTCATTATAGTCAGACTGATAATCTGCTGCACTGAAAAAAATGAACTTTGGGGGTTGTTACATTGACAAAAGAATATCATGTACTTTTAACACAATAATTTCATGTTTCCAATGAAAACGTGATAAAATCATGTTGGATAAACACAAAATTCAACAACGTAACGTTTATGAAATGTAATCATGTTGAGATAAC